>JAOVVI020001468.1:0-24257 GCA_028571085.2 Nepenthes alata
GGGCTTAGTTTATTGTTGTCCAACTCACTGTCAATGATATTGTAGATAATGAGTATTAGAAACTGCATATTTGATATTTTGATGGTCATATGACGTCAACTTATATTACCCTGGAATTTGGATTTCAGTGTTTTGTTTTGTTATGGTTGTGTGATGGCAGTGGTGGTCTATCTTTGGCAGTCTGGTGCGGTAAATGGTGGAAGAGCCGGTGGGATTCTAAGCGTGGCCAATTGATATGCAAGATCTTGTCATGTCCTGTTGTAAGTCAGTTACATGATAAGGTTGGGTAAACTTTTCAATGAAATTGTGATGGAATTGATGATAAGAGGGAGAAAGGAATGGAGGGGAAGATGGAGTATGTCTTGGTGGAAAGAGAGTGAATAGGAGATGAAGAAGAGGGAATGCAAAGGTGTAAGTGCCTCTTTGGATTAGCTTTTCATGTTGCAGAATCACAAACTAGGTCGATCAAAAATTTTGAGAGAGTTTCTGACCTTAGAATACAATTGACAAAAGCTTATGGGAGAAGCTAGGCCAAATGGCCTTAAGTCGGTTAGGAAAGAGAAAAATAAGAGATAGGAGGAGGGTATAGTGAGTGAGACGGTAATTGTTACATCAATAATTGATTATATTGACTTCATAACTTCATTTTTTTGTAGAGGGAGAGGGGTAAGAACGAAAAGATACTATTCTAAAAAATGAAGGCCATGATTACTGTTCGGAGAGTATTCTATGATAAATTAATTCTCCCACCTATTATGCAGGGGAAAAAATTTCCTGTCAAGTATTCATCTGCTTTATTGAATAGAGCTGTTATCTTCTATATGATCATTAGCTTGGTGACATTCCCTATCCCTTTAAGACACCCTTGTCCTCAAGGGTGTAAACAAGCAGTGCAATGGGTCAACCTGGACAAAACAGACCAGAACTTGTCACCCATGTAAGAAGACTTTTTTCCAGTACCGTCGTCGTCGTCGTTGTCATCATCATCTTATTGTCGAAGGAACACCAGCATTGACTATGAGGCTTTAATTGGTGGTCTTATGGTGGGAGTGATGTAAAGGGAAACTCAAAAGTCATGTAGTTGTTAAATAGTACTTCTGGTTATTTTTCTAGTGTTTGTTTTCTAAGGATGATATGCGTAAGTTGTTAGAATCTTATGGAACTGGGATGAACATTAGCCTAATTGTAGCTCATCAAATTTGCACAGTATTAGTAGTTGTCTTATTATTATTATTATTATTTTTAAATTCTGTATCATCATTTGGTTTTCTAGACCGGTGGTTTTCTTTCCACGTAGATTACTTCCTCTGATGGTTTAGCTAAATTGGGTTCTGAGGCTGTAAGGGCTAGTTTGTATAAGAAAGCACTGTACTACTCATAAGTTTATGAATTTTGTAGGTGGTCAAACTAGACTGCTTCAGCTACTATTCTCTAGTACAATAAGACATGGTCTTAAGTGAAAACATGTCACCAGGTCAATATAACTTTTAGGTCCCTAATAATGGCATTACTTGCTTTAAATTATCATGAAAATCACTTTGTTTTGATTCTGCCATATTAGCTATTTTAATTAATCATTATGTGATTTGGTGTGAGTTTGATGTTTTTTCACCTCAATTTAGTCATATGAGATGGCAGCGACACACAATGTTGAGGCTGAGGCAGCAAAATTTCTGCAAAAACTTATTCAGGAGTCTAAAGATGAACCAGCAAAATTGGCTACAAAGCTTTATGTTGTGAGTAGCAGTATTTCATTAGTAAATACTACCATGATCATATGAATGTGTTATTTGTGCTGCTTAAGCAAATATTTCCATCCATTCATCAACTGTCCAGATACTGCAGCACATGAAAGCGAGTGGGAAGGAGAATTCAATGCCTTATCAAGTGATATCAAGGTGATTAAGTTTCTGTTCTCATTGCTTATTTTTTGCAGATCAAGCTTGTAAAATTACGCTTATGATGTTTTGAATCTTTTGTATCTTTTATGTGCTATGGTTGTATTTACAACTTACATCGGACAAATTCTTCATGGAGTTATTTGGTTGGAGAATTATTTGTATGATTCTCTGAGGTCACTGTTCTTAAGATTGTCTCGCTTTCTATACTTGCTGTGTCATGCTTAATAAGGCTGTCTAAATTAGTTCTGTCATGATGGATGCATTATGTTAGCCTTGTTTACTGAAGGTGTACTTGCTGGCTCAACAACCATTTGAGGTTTGGATGATATTGTCTTTGGCGGTTGATTTATTTTTGGTTGCCATCTGTCAGCATGTAGCTGGTGTCTCATCATGGTGCAGAACTGCTATAAGACAGATGAAGGTCTTAATGGTTGGCTTGGGCTTTGAATGATCACGTTTTTGATGGTTTGTTTAGTCCAGGGCAATCTGTATTCTCATGATTTGGCCACTACTTTAAAGTTTATTCTTAATATTGCTGATCATGTGTGTCTTGCCAGTAGTTCAATAGGTCTTAATCAATAAATAGTCGTTAATTATTGAGTCTCCACATGTGATAGGCTGTTAAAGTTGGCTTAACTTTTATCATATATATGAAAAGTTCAGTGGGCAGGATCCTTGTTGCTGATCTCTTAGTGGAATGGTTTGCCCTTCCCACCTCAACAACTAATACGAGTTTGAGTTTGGAGGTTTATCTATGTACCCCTCCTGATTGGGAAAATAGAAAGAGAGGTTCAAAAGGCAGAATTACGTTATCCTCTGGGAGATGCAGATGTTGGTTTGGGTCATTGTTTTGGATAACACGGACAACTGCTAGTTGATTGTTTGAATTCAATATCTCTCTCTCTCTGGGTGTGCGTGGAAGAGAGAGAGTGTCTCTCTCCCTTATCCTGTTTGTAAAGTTTGAAACAAGCTGTGTATGGCATATTTGGCATGCGGATGCTGGTCTGGGTCTGTTTTGGATATTGCAGATAACCTCATACTTGATTTGTTTGAATTGAATACCTATTTCTCTTGCTGGGTGGGCACACAAGTGGGTGCGTGTGAGTGCACATACTCTCTCCCTTTTTCTGTTGTATAAGTTTTGAACAAGAGATGTGTGGCATATCTGTCCCTCCTCTGTGTAAGTTGTCACCTTGACCAATTTATAAAATGAGAATTGTGTACCTTTTTGCTTATACCTTGAAATAGGGAGATGTGCTCTGCATGCTGAGATATTTACTTCCAAAGCTCAGATTGCAGTTACTAGGAGAATCACTGCTGTCAACAGATTAAAACTCAGTCTGTTGACATCTTTTCGTTCCAGTTGATATGTTTAAAATTACTGTCTGTACTCTATAGGGCCATGGAGACTGTCATCAATGAAAATGGCCTTGATATTGAGGCTTTGAAGTCATCTCGCCTTCCAGTGAGTAGTGGATCTCAAATGGCTGGTTCCAGTAAAGGACAATCATCAGGTATTTGTTTGCTAGTTGTCATTAGATTTTTCTTGAGCATTTTTCAGGGATATTTTTCCATTTGTATGGTCAATTGGTAAGAGGTGAAATGTGTGCACAGGATTTTCACAGGCAGTTGGAATTCCAAAGGAGACTAAATTAGGCTTGATGGAAAATGATGGGATCAGAACCGATGCCTTTTCTTGTAGCAGACCCCCAGCTGGTCCTAGCAACGTGGGACATGACCTATACCAAGGGTCTGTGTCCCACAGGAATACTAGGTCATTTGACCATGAAAGTCCTTCTAGTTTGGACACAAGATCTGCGAACTCAAATTCTCATGAAAGGCGTGAGACAGCAAGTTGGGAGCAGCAAGCGAATCAAAAAGAGGCCAAGAGGACTGTCATTAAGAGAAAGAGATCAGATTCATCACCAGCCATGGAGTCACATATGAGTAACTCCCAGCAACTTGATGCTCATGGTATTGAAGCTGATGTGCGGCATGGAAAGCTGATTAATAAGGGTGAATTTTCGGGGAGTTTTCCAGGTACAATCTGGTGTCTAAACTCTGCAAAATATCATTTGGTGACTCACTATCTTAAGGGAGTTTGAGTCCAATCCCTAGCCACCTGCTAGACAGGCTGAAGATGACACTTGAGTTGTATTTCCTTGAGCAATTACCATGACAATACTGCAAGCTTCTAATTTTCTAAACTTACTCCCTAAAAAAATATGATACTTTGAAGGAATAATAGTTTAAGCATGCTTACAGTGCTTCAATGTTGACACAAAGGAATAATAATACCTGATACTAAGTGCTATTCCTTGAACAATTACTACGACAATATGGCAAGCTTCTAATACGCTGAACTTATTCCCCTCCAAAAAAAAAAAAAAAAAGATACATTGAAGGGATAATAGTTTAAGCATGCTTGCAGTGCTTCAATGTTGATTGTTGACACAAAGGAATTTGTATTTTCTGCACTTCTCCTGTTCTACTGTTCTTTTTACACTTGGCACCTTTTATATTCTCCTGAAATTAGATCCATATTATCCTGAAGGACCTTGATGAGGGAAAGAGGTGAGAGCTGGGGAGTGAAGGAGATGGATTATTGAATTGGTTAGTTGTGCTGGAGACATTATTAATGACTGCTTGGGAAGAATGTTAGCTTCACCTTTTTATTCTCTTGTTTCTAAAAAGGATGTTATGACACCTCAAGTTGATGACGAGTTTCATAATAATTTCTCAAAAACTATGAGGTATCATGTGAATAAAAAAGAAGAAAATGCGACGCTGTTTGACTCTGGTGGCATCATTGAGATATTGTGACTTCTAATTGTGAAAGATAGTGGCTTTAGAAAATAAGGAGTGAGAGGTTATCTTGAAGCAGATTGTTGGATTGCTGAAGTTGTGAGTTTGCTGAGTTAGCATGTGATGACTCTTAAACCATTCTGCAATTGTAGGTGTTGCTGGTAGATTTCATGCCGGAAGTCCTGGATCATCTGGTCCATATCCAGTGATGGGGGGATTCTCAGGTCCAAGTTCCTCCAGTAGTTTTCCATTTGATAACAGTTTCTCTTTGGAAATTAAAAATGAAGTATGAACGTTTTTTATTCTTCAGGATCTCAATCATTTGAGCCTTCTGTTGGTAAGAGTGCAGTTGATTCTGAATACTGGAAGCAAGAATTTCTGAAAGGTGCAGCTACTAATTTTCCAGAAAGAGCCGTGCAAGGTCATTTGTTCTCAACTCAGCAGGGTGAAGAAGCACCGGCAAATTTAAATCAATCTTCCGGTTTGGTGTTAGAGCATTCTGGAGGAATTTCAAACTTATCGATGAATGCTGATAGGGTTGTTCAGGTGCTCTTTCTTTGTATATGTGTGAACTCACCGGGGATTTGGGGTGTTCTTTGAGGACAAGTTTTTTTTAAAGAAAATTTGTTTCTGAATAATTTGCATCTTGGTTGCTTATCATATTTGTTGGTCAAAGTTGGTATGTTTACCATAATGCTGATTATTTTCTGCCTTTGATGTTCATTTGTGCTCCTTGCTTGTTGTCTGTGTTATTTCATTTACTTGCTTGAACCAGTTGTGTATGGTGCCATTGTTGACCTACTGCTTTACATTTCTTCTGCTTTCTGAAATGGAAGTCACAAGTCTAGATGGTTAGGCTGCTCAGTGATTTTGTTTAGGTGAATAGGCCGTTCAATAATTTTATCTTTCACTTTTTGTCACTAATTATGGTTCCGTTGAAGCTGGATTTATCCGTACCATTGAGAGATTTTTTAAAGAATGTATTTACCCATGAAGCACCAACATGTCTATTCGGTGTCCTGACAATGTTGAACACATTTGCCAGATGTATATTTGACATGATCTGACACGCATCTGGCAATTTCAACCGTTTACATATTTAAAATAAAAGAGAATTGCAGACACTTGTTAGGCATGGTTTAGTGACATGTCTGAGTCTCACAGGCCCCACTTTGTTTTGTTTCTTATGCATGGTCTGTCCAGCAGTCTCTCTCTTGATCTCTCTTTCTCTGATAGGTCTGATTCTGCATTTAGGAAAACACAAAGTTCAGTAAAAGTTTGAACTCAATTCAAGTCTAAACTTGGTTTGATGGAGTTAAAATCCATCTTTTGCATTTTAGTTTTTGATAAAAAAGAAGTTTGGAATTTTTCTCCTAATAATGCATTTGATATGATTTACTGCTGTGGGTTCCCAAGCCGAAGGAATTTTAATGTAACATCTATCATTGCTTTCAGCAGGGCTGCATAGGAGTCGCTGCTGATTTCAGTTGGGCTTCACTTTTGCCCTCTACTGATACAAGCCTTCATTTTTTCTTGTTTTGCTCTTCATTGTCTTGCATTTTCTATCCCCTCTTCATATGTCATTCTTCTCCTTTGTGGTTTTCATCCCCGTCATTCATACCCTCATCAAAACGAATCTTGTTGTCATGACCCATATCTAGTCCATGACCTGTCCAATGTCCAAGATGAGTTTGAGACCCACTCTTGCCAGCAAAGTCTCGTGTCTTATTTTGAATTAAACGTCATATAAACATCATTAAATCAAAATAAACATTAGGAGGCTTTGACACCTTATTTGATATATATAAATGAAATCTAAAGCTCATTCAGTAATGAATAGGTAAATATAATAAAGCTAACAATACGTATGCCTCTAAAATTTAGAAGTTCTCCAAAAAGACTCGACCTTGACATGTATAACCACTAAGAAGTGTACATGGCCTTAAAATCTTGGTGATTTAGAAAATGAATAAGATACTATGAGACAAGTTTAGTGACTAGATAATAAATTTATAAGTTTTATTATAAACAACTAACATATAACAAAAATTGAAATAATCATGAATATTAATCATGAAAACCATCCCCGTCGTTCATATTCTCATCAAAACGAATCTTGTTGTCATGGCCCATATCTAGGCCATGACCTGTCCAATGTCTAAGATGAGTTTGGGACCCACTATTGCTAGCAAAGTCTCGTGTCTTAATTTGAAATAAACATTATATAAACATCATTAAATTAAAATAAACATTAGGAGGCTTTGACACCTTATTTGATATATATAAATGAAATCTAAAGCTCATTCAGAATGAATAGGTAAACATAATAGAACTAACAATACGTATGTCTCTAAAATTTGGAAGTCCTCTGAAAAGACTTGACCTTGACATGTATAACCATTAAGAAGTGTACATGGCCTCAAAATCTTGGTGATTTAGAAAATGAATAAAATATTATGAGACATGTTTAGTGAATAGATAATAAACTTACAAGTTTTATTATAAGTAACTAACATATAACAAAAATTGAAATAATTATGAATATTAATGAATCTATTCATAGTTCATAAAACATTTGTTTAGATTATCTTTTAGCATAAATATTGAGTTAAGTATGAAAATATCACAACAAGTAAGAATATTTGGAATCATATAATCATATCATATTTGGTGTCGTGGTCATACGCATGTGCAGAGCGGCTATCAAAAAGTAAAGACATGTAGCATACACCCCAAATGCATCATGTGTATTAAATGCTGTCCCAGAGAACTGATATTTGAAATGTATGAATGAATATGCAAGGCTCATATCCATAAACATAAATCATACTTGCTTAAGATAAAAATATGTTTAAAAGCACTAATAATTATAAATTACATAGAAATTTTCTTTAACATAATAACATATTATTCATCTCCAGGTTTTAAAACCCATTTGCAAATGTGATTAATTAAAGGAAAAATGTTCATGTAAATCTTATAATACACTCACTTGGACTGTTCAATGCAATACTTAGCCTACTCGGCAATTTTCAAGGTGGAATCTTGCTCCAAATCCTCATATGTATTCAAATATATCATGATATACTTCAGTTACTAATCTAAATTAGGTAATAATGCAAGAATACTTAGGTACGTGATATTCTTTTTGTTTTAAGAGTTAAAACTTTGAGAATCGTATTTCTACTTTGCTATCTTCCCTCTCCAATTTAACTTGCACAGCATTTTAATCCAATCATCTTCAATTTAGCATGCTTAATATATTTTGTTTAAGTTATACCACTAAATAACCCAACAATATCTCAATTCCACAATACCCAACTCCCATTCCAAACCCTCTAAAATAACTCCAACAAATCAATTCCTCCAATTGTGAATCATAATACCACTTAAGATTCTCTTAATCACAAGAAAATATGAAATTAAAACCAAACACTTGAAGTTAAGTTTCTCTCCAAGGAATTCAGGTATGTGTGTGTATATATATATATTTATATTTATCACTAAATCAAACAAATTACCTTAAAATATCATGGTTAGAAGCTTCTCCCTATTTTCTGTCGTACTTATTTTCTTCCTTCCAATTTCATTTTCTTCTCGTTCTCTTCAGTTTTTCTGTTTCAGCCAGCAACTTCTGCTGCTTTGAATTGTCTCTGTTTATCAACGTTTTAAATTTGGATCTCCTGAATCCTTAATTAGGAAACTAAATACTTGCTTTCAATAGAAGACCAAGACAAAATTTGAAAATGGAAGGTTCAGTGTACTAGGCTCCCACACTGTCTTGTCTAGGGAAAGTCAAATGTACACAATTTTAACACTGTATTGTCAAGAGACTGTTCCTGTGATTTGAACATGTGATATGAAACTTAAAAATAGTTAGAAAATATAAAATTCTATGATATTCAAAATTAACGGATCAAGTCCTAGCGTTTTGAAATCTATTTTTTTCCTCTTATATGCTTTCCCCATTCTTCTCTCTTACCCTTAACCCATTGTCCTACAAATATGAATGCAATTGAAATTGGAAGAAGTCATTTAGCCTTGCGACCCCCCTCTCTAGGATAGTAAAATATATTGCAGTTAGCAGTAAACATAAGAGCAGATATCAAGTTTGGCTTTTATGTTCCTCTTACAAGCAATACCTTGTATTTGAAGGATTTTCAAGGTTGGTTGTTTGTTCTTACAAGCAATAACTTGTATTTGAAGGCAAGGCTTACTAACTCAGCCTTCAGCTTTACATGGTAACGTTTTGGTCCATCTAGTGAAAGAAAGTTCCATCAATCCTTTTAGTGGTTGATATCTGAACGATTTTAATGATGCGAAAAACTGCTGATCATGAAGGAACTCACTTAGAAATGCCTCAGTAGTATTATTCAAGCTGTTGCCATCATATCCTAAGTAATTCTGGACAATCTGTTCAGGTTCTTTCATAGATGGCGTTCAGGTTATCTGAGGTGCTCCAGTAATGCTAAATCTTGATCTATTTTATCAGGAAGCTTTTTGTGTTGATGCAGTATCAAACTGTGACCTTTTGCTCTTTTAAAAAAAAAATAGACTTCTGTACTTTGTGATGCTAATTAGTGGTTTACAATCATTTCTGAAATATTCTCATTCAGCTTTTCAGTAAGTCACTGTAATTTTTTATGTGCATCAGATTATGTTAGTTCCCTTAGAGAGAGAGAGATTCCAGCCTGGATAAGGAAGGTTCTAAAGTTGCAAGCAACTTGGTTCTCCTAAGGCGGTGCTAGAGATTTTGGTCTCAGTCTTGCACCCCAGCCCACTCTTTTACTTTAGTTTGGTTTCATTATCTCCCTCTCCTGTCTCTCCCTTTTCTTTGCAACCAGCAGAGGAGCAGGGGAGGTGGAGTAGCTTCGTTAGTGCCTCTTTCCTGTCTGATGCTCCTCCACCCAGGGAGACAAAATGTGATTAAAAGAATGGATGAATTTTGAGAAAGGATTTTTAGTAAACATGAGCTTTGTGTCTCGAATGCATGAGCTTGAATGTTTTAAGTGTTGTCATTTATCTTTGGCTGGTTTTCTCTCTCTCAAAATTCGTCACCTCTTTCCTAGAGTTAGGAAAGAGGTGTCTTGCAATGATGCGTAAGACTGTTGGTCCCCCGTGATGATTTATTTTTCAGTTAGCATTCACGTTGCCTGTCTTGTTTTCATTTCTCCTTATATCTGGCAAATGTTTTTTTATCTTTTTCGTTGGTGTTGTTGAGTCTATACTTATTATTATTTGATGAAATTTCTTTTCTTAGGGTGCCACCCCAAATAGTCTTGCTGAGGTGAGTATGCTAAGAAGTGCAGCTCCTAGAGATACAGAAAAATCTCCACTGCTGTCAGCTCCTTCTGTTTCAAGCATGCCCTTCAAGGAATATCATTTGAAGCAGCTTAGAGCTCAGTGCCTTGTCTTTTTGGCATTCAGGTGTGTGCTACAGAACATTGATGCTTGTTTCTAAGGTGTGTTTTCCTTTCTGTACCTTATTTTGATCAATGTTGCTCTCTGCACAGAAATGGTTTAATGCCAAAAAAACTGCATCTTGAAATTGCACTTGGCAACATCTCAGCAAAAGAAGGTAAATATTTTTTTTCGACCTTTCATAACTTTTTTCTTTGCTTATCTTCTAGTGGTTCATATAAAAACAGTTTTAATTTTGTTGAAAGGAAAAAAATGTACACATTTATTCTATGTGGTACAGGTAGCAGCTTAGATGGGGCTTATAAGGAGCCAATTGATGGCAAGGGAAAAGAGCATACTGTGGGTGAGCCAAATAACATTCCACAAGGGAACCTGGTTCATGCAAGTAAAATTGACAGAGTTCCTCCAGGTTCTTTTGCCACCCCAGAGAATGTTCGGTTTCCAAAAGAAACTAAGAATACAAGATTGATGGACCCAAAATCTGGCCCTGGGACAAAGCCTTCAGCAATAGATGATGAAAGAAAATATATCACACCTGGAAGAAGACTTTTTGAGGCTGAATTGCAGAGCCAGGAAACATCTGGCTCTTCTGCATTCTTGACCATCTCTTCGCAGCCAGATGGTTCAATTATCAGGAGTTCGGCTCATAGTAACCATGAGAACACTGTTGACAATGGAAAGCAGCTGAGGCATGAGATTACTGGTTGGATTGGGATTGGGGGTCATAATGAGATTTCGAGGGGACCGCTTCCTGCCTCTGTTGTCCAGCATGATTTAATGCCCAGAAAAGATAGTTCTCCTAGACAGTCTCAAGATATTGGCGGCAGTAGTGTTCGTGGACATATGCGTGCTGATAGTCACTTTTCTACACATTCAAAGCCAATTCAAGGACTAATTAGTGAGTATCAAAGAGTCATGTCCCCCTAATGATGCTAATGAGTTGCTGGGATTTGTATCTCTGGTGTGTAACATGGATTGAGAACTTGGCCAATATGCAAAATAGTGGCCGATATTTATTGGTATCGTCCCCAATATCAATATTTTTTGATATTGTGACAAAATTGTGATACATTCACATTACATTGATATATCTCATTCTCTATATATCGTGATATATCGGAATATTAAAAAATCGGTCAATATTTCCATGCTAGGCTATAATTTGCCCCAAAAAAAAAATTTTCCATCCAATATGTCTGATACCGATGTGTGTCACGTGATACGCGATATGGACTTACCAAAAAATAAAAAAATAAAAAGATATGGATACAGCCATGACCCATAAAAGTACAGATTTTTTCAACCATGCTCTGAATTAAATATCTGTCAATACAGCTTAAGGTGATGCTCATGCTGACTATATCTCATGTTCCAGATGATCGAAACATTTCAGAAAATCAAACATTGTCTGATGGACCAAGTGAAATTCCTGTTTCTGACAGACATCTTGTAGTCAAAAGTAGTAATCCTTTGGCCCCATTGGACAAAAGGACTACAGAAGTTGAAGAGGAAGACCAGTCTACGCCTTTCATTTTGCGACCACCTCCAGAATATACCACTTCAGAATATTGGATTATGGTTCAACAGAAAAAGAGACTTGTCAGTGAGCAGAACTGGGCGAAGAAACAGCAGAAAGCAGATCAAAGAATCTTAGCTTGCTTCAACAAGTTGAAGGTTTGATTAAAGGATTCTTTTCCAGGCTTGCTAACCATAAATTGCAAATTTAGCTTCAGTTTAGTGTTGCTTGAGGAAACCTTGTTCTTTTTAATGTGAAATTCTAATTTTTATGAAGTAAAAAAAGTCTTAAGAAATTCCACAGAAATTATTGCTTTTTTTGTAAGACTGACTCTCTCTCTATATATATTGGTGATGAGTCATGGATAGTTAAATGGCTGTAAGACACGTGACTGTCACTAGTGTACATAAAGATTGAGCTCGATGGCAACAAAAGACTGGCTCATAAAACAGCTGCTGATCACTAGGTGGCATCTAATTGTCCTTAGATCCTGAGATGTGGAGCCTTATTCATTGTGAACTCGTCTTTTTAAGGGTTTATAGGTGAGAAGCATATTAAAATTGATTTTTGGCTGCTGTAAGCAAAGAGGGAATGTTAAGAATAAAAAAATGAGAATCCTTAAAATCAAACCAGGGCTTTCTAGGCATCGCCTAGAATCCGAAAGCATCACACTAACCGGGTAGAAATTTCTGAAATTCACTTCATTGAAAATAAAGAGGCATACAGCTGTTTATGTAGGTTTTTAGTTCCTTTGTTCTCGAAAGACTCCTATTTAGGAGACTAAGGAAACTCTTCAATCAAATATCTAGTTTTAGACTATTAGGATTTGCAAACAAAATTCATATTCTTGGATTAAATTCTGTAAGATACAAAACAAGACCCGTAATGGTTTGTGACCTGAGAACTGAAAATTACCAAAATACATGGCTATCAAACTTGAGAAAAGCTAAAACAAAGTCATTCTCGCTGCTTAAGACCTTAGAAAATTGCAAATTACTATTCTGCCCCTGCTGAAAATAGCCTCCATTTGTTTTTACTTGCTTTTCTTTGATGCCTCAAGTTTCTTCAACACTCTCTCCATGTTGTAGAAAACTCGTCACCGAGTTTTATAGTTGCAAACAACTAGAAATATGATGCATTTATGCTTAATAATCTTCATGGGACTGAATGCACTAAAGTGAAATCTATCTTCTCCTCTAGGAGTAGTAGTGACATCATATGATGGATTTTCCCTTTGACTGAACTGTTGAATTCATATGGAATATTGAACTCAGCAGAGTTGTTATAAGGCAACAATTCACTGGATCATAATGGAACCTTGGCTGTAATTGGCAGCTGCCAATTAGAAGCTCCTTTAATCTGAAATGAATGTTATTTAAATCCCCACAGAGTGCTTGATTTGTTCTTCACTAATTTGTTTGCCTTCCTCCGGGTTTAATTCTCTGCTTTCTTCCAAGTAATCCTTTGAATCGAGGAAGGAATAATGATCTTTTTTCAATGTTGTTGGGTTAACATCATAATCGGCAATGCATTCTTCCACTTTATGGACCTCTATCTCCACACTTATATTCCATAATAATAGCATCAAGGTTTCCCATTCTTGTCATTGTTATCCCACTTTCAGATTCAACTGAAGCAACTATTTTAATGGATTGCGTATGAAAAGCATGTTATTTCTGTGCAACAGCTCATTGTTTTGATTTGTTAGTTAGCTTTACGTGTTTTTCTGGTGTATTGGACTGGAGCTGGCTGCTCTTTTGACTTGCTTAGTCAGCCTCATTAAACTTAAAAAGTATTGCTCTAAAAAATAGCTGTCTCAACATTTTCTTGGAGATCATAAAAATAAATGCCAGCCATTTCCTTTTGGTTTTCACTTGTTAATTTATTCTTGAGTCAAACCATCTTCATCCTTTTACCTTCATTATGTCCACATCTTGTACTAGGATCCAAAAATTTGAAAAGATAGTCAAGAACCAACACCTTTTGACCTGTTTCAATTTGTTTAGTTGGTTTTTTGTGTTTTTTCTGGTGTATTTTGGCTGGAGCTGGCTGCTCTATTGACACCTGCTGAGTCGGCCTTATTGAACTTAAAAGTATGTCTCCCAAAAATAGTTGCTTCAACAATTTCTTGGACGTCATGAAAATAAATTCCAGCCATTTTCTATTGTTTTTTCACTCTTTGATTTATTCTTGAGTTGAACCATCTTCATTCTTTTTTCTTCATTCTATCCACATCTTTTACTAGGATCCAAAAATTTGAAAAGATAGTCAAGAATCAACACCTTTACTTGTTCTAAGATGCACTTCACATCCAAAAGTTTTCTCCTCCTAAGCTTCAAGAATTTATACCTCATGTCTCCTTGCTTGTTGGATCCTCCAAGTAGGAAAAGCATCATTTATAACCTTGCTCAGATACCAAAACTGATGTAAGACAGCTTGACGTTGACAAAAAGTCAGTATATGAGGTTTTTGAGGGCTCATAGGTGACAGAGATCTGAATTCAATGGCTGCTGTAAACAGAGGAAAATGAAGAAAAAAGAGAATCCCTGGAATCACACTAGGGCTTCTAGGCATCATACTTATAATCCTAGGGCATCTCACCAATAGGATAGAATTTCATCATGCAACTCCAAAGAGAAGTTTTACTGCTGCAAAAAAGTTTTTTAAAATTCTCTTCATGTAAATAAGTAGGGGGTACAACTATTTATTTAGGCTTTTAGTTGTTTCCAAGGACTCCTAATTAGTAAGCTAACTCTTTGGGTAAAATATCGGCTACAGACTAGTAGAGCTCATAAACATAATTTGTATTCTTAAATTAGACTAGAAATGAACAAAATAGCCCTGGTTCACAAATTTGAGAAAATGAAAACAAACTTAAATTAACTGCTTAAGACCCTAGAAAATGTCAATTGCCACTCTGCCCTTTAATCCTATGCATCATTAAGTTTCACTCCTTGATTTCATACTTATTCTTTACCTTTTTTGGAGAATCTTGTACTTTCTCTCCTTCTGTGTGTGTGTGTGAGTTTTTGGACTTGTGTGATTGGAAGTTATGGTAGGATAAAAATTGAAGTGCGCGAAGGATGTTGCTTGTAAGTGTTGATTGCTTGCTGGAATGCCAGTTGATTAGAAATCATCCTTAGGAGGTGAATGAGCAATTGAATAGCAACTCTCTCTTGCTCTCTCCTTCCTCTGCTATCTCTATCTTTCCCTTTTTCCTCTCCCTTTCTATCTCTCTCTACCTTTTGCTTCTCCCCTTTCTGTCTTTCAGCAACCCCCTATACATTAGCATTGTGTGTTCGCAGAGTGCAGGCACCGTACATGATTGGGTTTTATCTGCTTCTGGAGATTCTATTACCTTTTCTGCAGTTGAATTTCAGTCTCCACAAAAGCTCTACCATATCGGATGTTCAAGTTGTTTCTGGTCACTATATTTTGTGCATTTTTATTGAATTCCGTCGCTTTAACCAACATTATAATGTGGAAATAATTGAGTCTAGCGGGCTAGTTATATGTAGTTACAGTGTCCTATAGATCATGATGCCTTACATATTGCCAATCACTCTATGAAACTGATCAAAAGATGCTGATTTCCCCTATTTAAAGATAAGATTATGTCAAGGTAGGAGAAGATGAGAAGCATTCATTAAAGAGATGGTTATGTTGAGACAACTAACATTATTTTACTCTAAAAGATAAAGAAGATGATAATATGGTGGTTTCTTTCTACCTCACTCCTGCATTTCTGTTGCATAGGAAGCTGTTAGCTCATCTGAAGACATCTCTGCCAAAACAAGGAGTGTCATTGAACTGAAAAAGCTTCAGTTGTTAGATCTTCAACGTTGTCTTCGGAGGTGACATGATCTTCAGTCCTGTGTGAAGCCTCTATTTTGAATATTTTATGTATTATTTTTGGTTCAACTAGTTGTATATACTTCCCCTAAGATTTCTGATTCTCCTCATTTTGTTATTTTCCCTGAAATTTTCTCATTCTGCAGGGAGATTCTGAATGATTTCTTTAAGGTAATTACACCTGAAATGGATCACTTGAGAGGGGTTAAGAAGCATAGAGTTGGTAGGAGGCTGAAACAAGTTGAAAGATACGAGCAAAGGATGAAGGAAGAGCGGCAAAAGAGAAACCGTGAGAAGCAGAAGGAGTTCTTTAGTGAGATAGAACTTCATAAGTATGTTTTAGATTTGTCTAATATGGAGAACAATATTTTTATTCGACAGTATAAGCTTACTTATTAGCTTTATTCAGGGAGCGACTGGATGATGTGTTTAAATTTAAGAGAGAACGCTGGAGGGGTCTTAATAGATATGTAAAGGAGTTCCACAAGAAGAAGGAACGAATACACAGGGAAAAGAATGATCGAATTCAGCGTGAGAAAATAACTTTATTAAAAATCAATGATGTGGAGGGGTACTTGCGCATGGTTCAGGTGTGGTCTTTTTTCTGATTTACTGACTTAATCTTTACCTTATTTTTGTCTTCCTTTCTGATATTTTCTAGTGGTACAGGATGCAAGATCTGATCGAGTTAAGCAATTGCTCAAAGAGACCGAGAAATATCTTCAAAAGCTTGGATCCAAGATGAAGGAGGCAAAGACCACGGCAGGATGCTTTGAGGTTGATACAGATGGAGATAGGACTGCAAGTGTCGATGACAGCAGTGACATTGCTACTGAGACTGAAGAGGAAAGTGACCAGGCAAAGGCAAGTTATTGTTAAGCTATTCATCTATTCCTGATTTTTCTTTTTGGTTGTGTGTCTTTATCAATGCTGTGGGGAATTTTTATTGCAGCATTATAAGGAAAGCAATGAGAAGTACTATATGATTGCTCACAGGTATGCTAACTGCTGTATCGTGATCTCTTCTTAAAAATGTTTTATTCTGAATTCTCCTATTTTTCTTTCTCCTTCAAATCTTAGGCTTACAATTTGGTTTGATGGAACGTCTGGAGTCATTATTGTTCTTGGTTAAATTTTCCTTTGAAAGATAATTTCCTTTGATTATGCAATCCAATCATGTCGAATGGGAGAAATACCTACATCTCAGAAAATGTTCTTTCAAGGAAATTAAAAGAGTTGCACGTGCATGCATATCATCTTCATTCATGGATCATGAACTTTATTATCCCTGTTTGGATCTACAGAAACTTAGCTATTATGTTGCTGTGTGTGTCCTGAACTCACACTCAAGAGCTTGCAAAAGGTTTGCTCTACCACCATGCTAGTGTTTGGGATCATATCTCCTATGGATAGGGATGTAGACTTACAGATGGACATGATTGCTGGTAGATTTGAGGAAGTCTGTTGTCGTATTGTGATAAATAGTTTTCCCTAGAATGTTTTATGGCCAACCAAGCATGGATATGCTTTTTGCATCCTATCAAACGACCCTGGTTTCACGTTGAGTCAATTATAGATAAAGCGAATTAAAATTTATCCTTTTGTGTTGGATTCTCACAATGCCAATGGATTGCAATTTGCAAATAATTTTAGGAGCCTTGTAGTTGTATTATCCCTTATTTCTGGCTGTTTCACTATCAACATTGTTTTGTGCAGTATAAAGGAGAATATCACAGAGCAGCCAACTAGTCTTCGCGGTGGAAAACTTAGAGAGTGAGTATGCTATGAAATTTCATTTGCATCTCCTTTCTTGTTTGATATCCATATTCTCCCTGGGGAGGTTGGCGCCGAGGGGGAGATGCTTTTCTTAGTTAATCTCACATATTCCAGAAGCTGTCAACACTTGTGTGTAGGTACCAAATGAATGGCTTGCGATGGCTGGTTTCACTATACAATAACCATTTGAATGGAATTCTTGCTGATGAAATGGGTCTTGGTAAAACTGTTCAGGTATAATTTGTCTTAGAATATGCCTACTGCTCTGGCTATTTCACTTGTATGCTTCTGTTTTATAAGCTCATGAAAAAATTTATGACTCTTTTAGGTTATTGCTCTGATTTGTTACCTTATGGAGGCAAAGAATGATAGAGGACCTTTTCTGGTGGTGGTACCATCTTCAGTGCTACCTGGGTGGGAGTCTGAAATTAACTTCTGGGCACCAGGTGTCAACAAAATTGTTTATTCTGGGCCTCCTGAGGAGCGCCGCAGGCTGTTCAAGTAATGTGATATGCACCTGAGAACTTATTTCTAGTTACTGCCTTCATGTCTTTAATGACAGTGTGGCTGTCTGTTTCATAGGGAATGCATTGCCCCTCAGAAATTCAATGTTCTCTTGACGACATATGAATATTTGATGAACAAGCATGACAGACCAAAGCTTAGCAAAATACATTGGCATTATATTATAATTGATGAAGGTCACCGGATAAAGAATGCTTCTTGCAAGTTGAACGCAGAGTTGAAGCATTACCAGAGCTCCCACCGTTTACTATTGACTGGAACACCTCTGCAGGTTACTGATCATCAATTTGTTGTGAACCAGATGCTTATTGTGATGATGTTTTCCTCATTGGTTTTTAAAAAAATAATCTTGTTTTCTCTTTCCAACTAGGTTTGTTGATTTATTTGGTCATTTTTCCATTGTACTTGTAAGCGACATTTTGGTCTTCTCTTCTATGCAGAACAACCTAGAAGAATTGTGGGCTCTACTTAATTTTCTCTTGCCAAATATTTTCAACGCTTCTGAAGATTTCTCCCAGTGGTTCAACAAACCATTTGAAAGTAATGGTGATAATTCCCTTGATGAGGTATATTCCACCATCTTGCAATCATTAATCGCATTCGCATTCACAGATCTCAAAGGTTTAGTCACAATTCTCTTTTGCTTTTCAGAACTGGTGCTTTTTTTCATTGTTGTCCCTCATATTTTATCAATATGGTTGCTTGTCATGACCAGGCCTTACTTTCTGAAGAGGAGAATCTGTTGATCATAAATCGCCTTCATCAAGTACTTCGACCATTTGTACTCAGGAGGCTGAAACACAAGGTACATACGGTGAATTATAATTACTACAATTTGCTATGTTGGCTTTTGAATTTATGAGCTGTTTATGTTTCTACCCTCACACTTGTTCATGAATGCATCATCTTTCGAACTTCGGCGTGCATCATATGCTGTGATGGTGTGGAAATATCATAATGGGATGAGGAGAAAACAAATTCTTGGACACTGTATATGATGTGGCATTGCATCTGATGGATAAGTGTGTACCTGGAATGAAAGAGCTGTTGTGGTTATGATTTTGATCTTGGTTGAGGTGCTACAGAAGCAGGCTGCTGTGTTTGCTACTTAACATATCCTGGACATTGTGTATCGGTTTTATTAAGACTTAAAATGATTCTATTGCTTAGATATGGAAGGGTTTAGTTCAAAAGCCACATAGTACTAATTCAAATGGATCTTATTGATTTCTACACTAAAAAAATATGCACAATTTTTTTTCAAAGAAGACCTCAACGAGGGTTCATATTTTTGAGAAGAACCCTGCTAACATCATTAGCGATATTGTCAAATACATTCTGCAGGCTAAGTACAACTTGTAAAACTGTTATGTTATGGTTGTATTAACTGATGATACCATTATGTAACAAACATATTGGCTGACAAGGAAAATTGTCAAAGTTTGAATATCATCTTGCTTATATAGCATATTGATTTCTCAAAATATGATATCCGATATGCTAGGACAATTGTCAAAGTTTGAGTATCGTCTTGCTTATATAGCATACTTATTTCTCAAAATACGATATCTGACATGTTAGGTTAGTGTATTAATCAATAATTTGTTCCATGAGTCTGTGTTCTTGGTGGAAGAGGGACAATGGCTGATAATATATGTTTAGAAACTAAGATAAGTTGGGAGGTTGGTGAGTGTTTCTCTCGATGAAATTGTTGGGACTTGGTGCTGGGAAACTTCTTCTTGCACTTGTTACAAGCCCATCATTTGTACTGGGGTGTCTCTATTCTCTTGTAGCCCATTGGATAGAGTTTTTAGTATCAATAAATTGTGAAGTAAGCATAGATGGTTGCATATGAAACTTAAGTTATGACTCACTAGCTCAGGCATTATGAAGTGACTAAACAATTATTTGGTGATTTGTGTCTTGAGAAACTTGTGCTTGAAGTGTTGTAGATATAGGTAGAATAATAGGTTGTCAAATGAGCTGCGCTACTCAAATTGGACTATGAACCACTTGCTCAATTTGGTAGTCTTCTGCACGTGAAACTTATAAGCCAATGCTTAATCCTAGTTTTGGCTTCTTGGTTAAAAAGCAAAGCTTGAGCCACGTACTACTCTTCTTGACCTGGTTTATTGCATATAAGTACATAACCTATCACACTATTTGAGCTTAACTTATATCCAGTCGTTCAAGTTCAATTTAAGTCAATGTCACTAGAAAAAGAAGTGAATCCATTAATTTAGTGTGTTACCTATTTGGTCTTCTTTGTTGGTATGTGCTTTATAGGGTGGATCTCAGTAGGGGAATGATGGGACCACTCCCCCTTTCTAAAGAACGTTTTTGAAAAATTCCTTATGCAATTGTCTTCGTAGAAGAGGAAGGATAAATTGTAGGTCAATATGTAGGTGAAAGGTCAGGGTTGCCAACTTGGGTGGGTTCTCAGGCCAAGTTTCCTTGAAGATTACAGAAAAAGACAACGAGGCAAGCACTTGTCACTGGCGCAGAAAAAAAGTGAATCATTCGGACTTTATATATATTGGAATATTTCTTTATACCATTATTGCTGTAGTAGAGACATGTCCGTGGATCCTGGTATACTGGTAAGAGTAGAAACCTAGGCATTGGTGATGGCAGACTTAATTTTGCTCTGCTTCAATTTTGTGTGTTTTTTTCCCCATATTTTTTACTTCTTTTTACTTAAATGCATATTCCTTTATCACTTTAAATTTTTTTTATTTATACTTAAATTTCCTTTTCAAATTTTGTTTCAAAAATATGCTTAAATATACCAAAATTGCCACACTTTTCCCTCACGAAGAAGAAAATGATGTGCAACCACTATGCTTTATAAACAAAACCTAATTGTTCTGCATTAGAAAGAAATGCCTTTGCTGTGTTTATAAGATATGAAACGAAATGTAATTTTCTGAATCTAAACCTTTTTTTTTAATTTTCTGGTGTCTTTTTTAGTGAAAATGTATTTTCCCTTAATTTTTTATTGCAAACTATTATTTTTCTGTTATACATTTTCTCAAGAAATAAAATGTTGGTCTATATTACTGAAGAAAATCCCTTTGTAGTCTTGAAGGAAAACCTAATTTATTTCTAAATTTAACAATTCTGTTTTCTATATATTTCTTACATAAGAAAGAAAACCTAATTTTTGAGATCTTAGATACCTTTGTTTAAGGGAAAAGAGAAGGGGGGGGGGCATATCCTGATCATAAACCTTTTTTTCCAAACAATGATGCTTTCTTGTTGGCCTCCTCCAGCTGTTCTCTCCAAGTTCTGCCACTGTTTTCTTGGATGTTAAGGAAGTTTTAAAGCATATCTGTACATTGGTGTGGTAAAATTTTCTTTTCTACGTTATCAGCATTTCCATACAAATGACATAAGAAACTATTATTGACTTACGTGTTCATTAAGTAGACAGTTATCATTGAACATGCACTGGATACAGTGATGCACTTCATGCTGCTAATATGGCATCATATGCATTGATATATTACTAATAAACCCCCTGGAGGGCAAAACAATGATTAGAATACATGAGATAGATATAAAATTAAAAAAAGAAGCAAGTGTTAAAGGAGGCTTATTTGACTTTGTTTTCATGATATTTCCCTCACCTATGTCCCTCCATCATACATACCCTCTCATGCTGATTTTTTAGGACAAATCTAGTGTTTCATGCGTTTGTTTTTCTCTGTGTGCTCAGAATTTATATTATCTATTGAAGGAATGTGTTTGGCAACCTCATTACTGCTTATTGAAAATGGGTTGTTCTTGTTAAAATTTCCTTGTCTTGATAGGTCGAGAATGAATTGCCTGAAAAGATTGAAAGACTTGTACGATGTGAGGCTTCTGCATATCAAAAACTTCTTATGAAGCGGGTTGAGGAGAATCTTGGTGCACTTGGAAGTTCAAAGGTGGCTTTATCTGTGTTCAATTTGCTCTTTTCGTGCAGTTCCCATAATTTACTATACATATCATCAAGCACGTGTACCTGTTTGAGGGCATGTGTGCAATCGTTGCACACTATTTTGTCACCAAACATGCAGATTTGTCATGCTTCTTTCTGATGTGTTTAGCTGTCTTTTTACTTTTGCCAGGTTCGCTCAGTTCACAATTCTGTTATAGAACTGCGGAACATTTGCAACCATCCCTACCTCAGCCAGCTTCATGCAGAGGAGGCATGCTCTTTCTTATCCTTAAATGTGTTGCTACGAGGCAAAGCTAGATGAAAAGTTGAAAAAAAGAGTATCATCAAATGCTGATCCTCCCCGTCCCCACCAAAAAAAAAAAACAGAAGAAGGGCAATAAGATTAAAAGAAACATTATAGAACCTTTACTTTTACCAACTGTGTTATTTTCCCTTTCTTATAAAACAAAGTCATCTAATGTATATCTTGGAACTTCTTCTCTTTATAGGTGGATACTTTAATCCCTAAACATTTCTTGCCGCCCATTATTAGACTTTGTGGAAAGCTTGAGATGCTAGATCGGTTGCTACCCAAACTCAAAGCAACAAATCATCGGGTATTGATAAATTTCGTTGACTGAACATGGATTTTATGATTTTGGATATTTTTCATTATAGATCTAGAGCCGAGTTGGACACTATGGCTGCCTTATTAAGATTTGGAGACACCCAGATCTACTGATCCAGCATGTAGATTTTCTCCCTTTTTTCCCCATGGACAGTAGACTAGACTGAACACACAAATCACGTGTTCCCCTGTTCTTATATATAAGGGTGCAAAGTCACCGGACTTTGTTTCCTTTCTACTTTGCTACTGGTGACTATATTTTGATTTACAATTATGATGTCATTTGTATATGTTGCTTTTGCTCTCTGCAAACTGTATTCTCCACCGCCATAAACAAAAATTAGAGAATAGATTAAAAGTTATGGTAGAATTGTTAATTTCGAATTTTAGTGTCATCAATCAGTTTTATGGCTAGTTTTTTGTGGTTCTATTCATATTTGGTAATTTAGTGTGTTGAAAACCAAGGGTTTCCGGTGCTTTACTGTTTTGGCCTTTTGATGTTATGGACAAATGCTTTCTGCTGGCTATTGTATTCCTTTTAGTAAGATAGCTTTATTGTAGTCCTTTTAGTCAGTTTTATTTCCCAAGTGCTCTGAAATTTTTCCAAATGTCATATTCCCTTGCTAGTGTCTATCTTTATATAAAGATAACTGTGTTACAGTAAAGCAGAGGATAATGTTCTTTTAGGGAGTTGCATTCGCATCTCAAAACTTCTTGATCTTCAGGTACTCTTCTTCTCTACAATGACAAGGCTGCTTGATGTTATGGAGGAATATCTTGTGTGGAAACAATATCGTTACCTTAGGTTGGATGGCCATACATCAGGCAATGACCGAGGAGCTCTTATTGAGCAATTTAACCAACCAGACTCTCCATTTTTTATTTTCTTGCTCAGGTAATAATGGATACTTTGTAACAGTAATTTTCTTCTGGGATGTGGTTGACGTGGTCCAAAGCGATTGCATAGATGTTTGTGCGTCAGTTGTTTATTGACATGAAAATCTTTATTAGAACTTGGCCTGTGGTGATATTTTGCTGGTTCTTTGTTTTTTGTTTTTTTCTCTACAATCTGGATATACTATCGTACCTACATTTGACTGTGCTGTGCTAGCATCCGTGCTGGTGGTGTTGGAGTGAACCTTCAAGCTGCAGATACTGTGATCATATTTGACACAGACTGGAATCCTCAGGCAACTCAATAGCTCTCTTCTCCTTCAGAGTTTACTTTTACTGTTGAATGCACTTTATAGAATCTTTGATTTGTTTGATCTTTTGTTGGTAAGGTTGATTTGCAAGCACAAGCAAGGGCACATAGGATTGGACAGAAGAAAGACGTGCTTGTTCTTCGACTGGAAACGGTTCTCTATTTTTCTGGGTTATTGTTTTCATATGATTTTACTTAAGTTTAATTGTAAATTATATGAGATTTTATGCTTTTAACCTCATTATGCATTCACATTCCTAGCAGGAATTGGATTTAGCTTCGGAACTTATTAGGAGCTCCAGAAAGTTGTTCATGTATTACTAGCTCAAGTCTCGCTTTTCTCAGAAAAGTCCTCCTAATTATATGTATAAACCATGGTTTCTGTCATTTGTTTGATGGTAAAAGGCTTAAATTAAGTGGACATTTTTTGGGATTAGAAAAAGATTTTTCTTGCTTCTGTACAATATTAATAATTTCAGAGTTCAGACTGCTTTCCGTATTGGTATTGTGTTTTTTTTTTCATTGTCCAAATGCTTCATGGACTTGTAGGATTTGTATAATGGTGAAATAAAGAGCCTTTGGCCTTTTGGCATCTGCCCTCCTGACATTGTGTTAGAATGCGATGAATTTAGCTTTCAGTTATTGGTAACCCTGTCTTGCCAATGAAAAGTCGAGAAAGCGGTGAAATATTTTATGATCAAGCAGCT
>JAOVVI020001469.1:0-16874 GCA_028571085.2 Nepenthes alata
AAACCAAGAAGAACACCTTCCTTCTCTTCACTCTATTTTTCTTTTCTTTCTTCTCTCACCGGTGGTGCACTCCTCATTTTCTTCACAATAGTCCTTTTACTCTCCTAAGATTATTTACCCAATCTTCCTTGTACTCTCTTTTTACTTACTCATTTTTCCTCTCACGCAACAGCCATATATTTATAGCACCAGGGGTTGCCACATGGCTGACCGCCCAGCCACCCTACTGCCAGTAGGGTGGTAGGTCTACGCCCCCTAGGCCTACCATGGCAGGCGCACACCCGGCGTACCAGGATGGCAGGCCTGCTACCTTGGGAGTTGAAGCCGTCTGAATCACCAATCAGAGTAGGTCAACTACCCTCATGTAACACGCCGCTGCAGCAGGCCTACGTGAGTGAGAAAGTCAACGCCTAGGCTCTAACGTCCTCGTCCATGTCACCTCTCGGACATGATGCCTTTGAGTAGTCCTCGTCCAATTTAGCCTATTGGACAAGATGCCACTGATAGTCCTCGTCCAATTCTTCCAGTAACCCCGAGGATGGACATTTCAGGATTTCTCTAAATGTCCGCGTCCATTTGTCTCCACAAGTCCACGGACACAAATATCACAAGAGAGTGACCCCAACACCTGCCACCCTACTGTTAGGGTGGCTGACCGATCACTAGACCTCTTGTGTATATATATGCTTGTGCCATTGCTGGAGATGTGTCTTGTGGTGAATCGCTTAGAGCATGCATTGAGAGAGCTGTGGGCAAGCCTTTGTTGTAAAGATAGAGAGAGACACTTTTTTAGAAAGAGATTGAGAGAGATATACACTTATAATTATTTTTTCTTTTGTTTAGGCTTTGTGTAGCTAATATTTTTATAAATAATCAACTGTTTATAGTGCATTCTTTTGTGCATTTTTTCTTTGTTGAGAAAGGATATTTTCACGTTAAAATCTCGTGTGTTTTCTTATTTATTCTATATCTATTTTTTGTCGTCCGTTTGAGAGCTCATTTCTGTTGACCGTTCGAATGATCTGTCCAATTCGTCATCGTGTCTTCTATTTTGCGCCAAGAGGATGAAGGCTACCGAGAGATGAAGGGTTTGAGCCAAATGCTGTGACATACAGTACCATCATCAATGCATATTGTAAAGCCAGAGAAGTCGATGAAGAAGTTGATAGGTTTCAGAAAATGGTGGCTAATAACTGCAAGCCTACTCCAAATATCTGTTGTACAGAAGAGATTGGCTGAAGCCCTGAAGTTTTTTTGAGATGTTAGAAGGATAGTGGTGTGCCTCGTGAAGCACACGCTTATAATTCAGTCGTCCGCTCATATTGTTGGGATTCGGGGAGCGCCCCCAGCGCTGGATGCCATCCAGCGTCCTATTTGGACCGTCAAATTGAAAAATCAAACGTACTAAATTTTATAATAAAAAAAACATAATTTTTGTTATTATTTTAATTATAAAAATATAAATTTTAATATTTTTTATTTTTTATTTTAATAATTTTTTTAAAAAACGGGGGCCGTCGGATTTCAATCCAACGACCCCCGTGAGCGTTGAATGGGACTCCGCACTGGACGCCCCCTCGTTCCCATATTGTTGGTCATCAAAATTCGATGATGCGTTGCCCGAAGTCGATTAAACGAGGAGATCCGGCGTTGGTCCTCACATCTTGAATTTTTGGTGATATTTAAATTATAACATACATAGAAAATGATTTTTGGTGCACCGATTTTGATACACTTGGGGAGTCAAAATTGTTGCCTTCATATTTTGAGAACAGAGACAGAGGGGTGTTGGAGTTCAACACCCGGATTCACATGCAATCCGTTGCAGCTAAGAATCCAAATCTCCTATCGGTTGTCAGCAACCAATTTAGTAAAACATAAGGAACAACATATTGCACAATATTTTTAATGTGAAAATCTTTCTCAACTAAGAAAAAAATTACGAGAAAAATTTTAAATAAATTTTTACTATATAAAATCGGTTACAAAAACCTTCTATACAGAATACCTGCAATACACTTGAGATAGAGCAAGAAAAATAATTTGCAGAGTTAAAAAAACTCTCTTATCCTCTTTTCTCTCTATTTTTTTTCTTTCATTCCTATCACTGGTAATACACTCTATTCACTGATTTTACAGCGGCAAGCAATGAACACTAGGAGCTTCCTTTCGCACTTTGTTCCGTTTCACTCTCCGTTCACTGCCGCTCTCTTTTTTTTTTTTTTGCACACTTTGTCTGAATGCCTGGTGTGCTCTTATATGGACCTTGGTTACAAATCTCATCTATTCACCTGATCTAATCTTGCAGATAATTTAACACACCAACATTATCTTTTTTTGCGATTTTACGAGTTCCTACGCTTTTCCAAACACGCATACTCTGCAAATCAACCTGCGTCTACTCAGATGACCTTACCCTGCAGGTCAACCTGCTCTGCACAGATGGCGCATGCCCTGCTTAGCAAAGCTTACCAACTTTGAAAAGTCAACTGCTCTACAATATCAGTTGTCAGCTTTCCATACAAGCTGTCATCGGCTATCATCTAGTGTGATCAGTTGTCATTAGTTTCTTTAGTCAACCCAGTTTTTTGACCTTCTGGCTTTTGGCATCACTCCTGCAACTCATTCCAGAAATCCATTCCAAAATTTTCATACAGGCATTCCAAACCGGCCAAAACCATTCTAGCCAAAAAACCATACCGGCTAAAACCATTCCAGCCAAAACTATTATGGCATTTTCGTTCCAAAAAATGCAAACTAGCTTTTTCTATTCCGAAAATGCATACTGAAATTTTTTATTTCGACTTTTTTCATTATGGCCTTTTTCATACTGGTAATTTGTTCACTCTGAAATTTGCCTTCTCCAACAAACGGTCATTCTGGTCATTTACTGCAACCAATTTGTAACACTCTGAATTTTAATGATGTGTTTGTTTATTGAGTGACCAACAAAGGAAACGAAGAGGAGAATGAGAAATTGGGGGAGTCAAATTAGGTATGTGGTCCTCCATCTCGAACTGACGTGCTTTCACCTTCTTATTGTAATACAAAGCGATCTGTTATTGATAAGCCACAATGCGTAGCCTTACAGTGTCTTGAGATTCTTCAAGGAAGTTGAGATACTCTTAATTGTTGGAAATTTTATAATGGGTTAAAGTTCTTGATTCGGAAACATAGTAGTCCGATCTCTACCGAGATGACCACTTTAATCCTGTAACATAAGTTGATGGGTGTCTCATATGTAGGTTCCGTCGGCACAGTCCTATATGACCACAGAACAGAGGGTAGTTTGTCCGCCTAAGAGCCCCCTGCATCTTCTAGCATTTTTTTTAACTCATATAGTAGCATCGGGTTCATTACTTCCACTTACCTATTTACTTGTGGGTAAGCGATGAAAGTGTGAACGAGCCTTATTCACAAGCTCACACAATACTTAGTGAAGCGTTTGCTAGTGAATTAAGTTCCGTTATTGGTCATTATGACCCCAGGAATCTCAAATATGTATGTGATACTTTGCCGAATGAATTTTGTTGCGTTATGTTTGGTTATCTGTGACAGTGGGGAGGCTTCTATCTATTTTATGATAGTCAATGCCGACTATGATGAATTTCCAATGCCCAAAAGCAATGGATAGTGGACCGAGTATGCTGAGCCCTAGCTATACGAACGACCACGGTGACTGTAAGGCCTACAGTTTCGTGTGTGGTTGGTGAAGACATTGCCGTGGACTTGGTAGTTTTTGCATTTCTTCATGAATTCCACATCATCTCGTTTCATTGTCAAACAGTAGTTGCTTTGACGCATGACTTTGAATGCCAAATTCTTACCTCTAATGTGTGATCCATGAATACCAAAGTGCACTTCACTCGACACATAATTAGTTTCTTCTGGCATGAGACACCATATGTCCGGGGTTGAGTACCCTTGCCAGTACAGCTTCACATCCATGATGGCGTACCATTCTACTATTTTTTTATGCGCTTGGCTTCTTCTAGATTTTCTAAAAGAAAGTTGTTGGTGAGGTACCAGCTTCACATCCATGATGGCGTACCATTCTACTGTTCTTTTTATGCGCTTGGCTTCTTCTAGATTTTCTAAAAGAAAGTTGTTGGTGAGGTACCGCTTGTTGGGAGTCATCCAATTTTCATTGTTCGAGATTTGTAGCACCTTTTACTCTAGCTCCTCTACGCAAGGGGAGGCAAGACCTTCTCATATGTCTCGAGCGTATTGCTCAGGATTACCAGTTGCCTCCATTCTCACTCGCTGATCTGTCTTCCAATTGTCCTCTCTCAGGATGTGGACTATCTCAATTTTTTCAAATATCTTGATCAGTCCTTTCACTCTAGTGAGGTATCTCGCAAGTAGGGATAGACGCCTCAAAATTTCCAAGGACTTGGTTGATGATGAGCTCTGAATCATTGTAAACAATCAGATTCTTTGTCAAGTATTCCTGTGTTAGCTTGTGTCTAGCCAATAATACCTCATACTCGGCGACACTGTTGGTGGTTGAGAATCTAAGGGTCATCCAGTATTTCATCTTCGACCCGTCCAGAGTCCTTAAGGCTACACATGCTCCACTTCCTAATTAAGTCGATGATCTATCCACATGTAACATCCAAATTTGAGTTTCTTCTTGCTGGCAGGAATCTTTGTTTGAATAGAGAACGCCTGGAATTGGGGTTGTCATTTTGCCTATGAAATCCATAGAGGTCTTGCCTTTTATGGTTGGTCATGGTCAGAACTCCATGTCAATCTCACCTAACTCGATGGCTCATTTGACTAGTCATTTGGACGTGTTGAACCTCTGTAGGATCCCTTTTAGTGGCCGATTTGTCAGGATAATAATCTTATACACCTGAAAGTATGGTTGTAGCTTCCTGGCGGAATTGCTGAATGTTGGGATAGTTCTTTCGGTGTGTGAGTAATAATATTTATCAAGACTAAATTCAGCACAGTGTCTAAAATCGTAAGATACAAGTATAACTCTTTGCCCTCTTATGGTGACATCAATAGAGGGTGGTTGGCAAGGTACTCCTTCAATTCTTGGAAAGCTGCTTAGCAGTTCATTGTCCACTAAAAGCAACACAAATTTATTCCTCTCAAGGCCTTAAAGAAGGAAAGATATTTTTCTTTTGATTTTGTCACGAACTAGGAGAGTGTTATGAGTCTCCCACTGAATCCCTAGACTTCCTTCATGGTTCGAGGTGGGCTCATATTCATAATGGTTTTTATTTTCTCGGGGTTTGCTTCAATTTTCCACTTGGAGACAATAAAGTCCAAAACCTTTCGAGAAGATACTTCAAACGTACACTTGGTCTGATTCAATTTCATTTGGTGCGCGCGAAGTACTTTGAAAGCCTCTCTGAAGTCGTGAATATGGTCGTTGGTTATTTATCTTTTGACAAGTATGCCATCCACATATACCTCTATATTTTGACCGATATGGGTTTTGAACAATTTGTTTATGAGGCACTGGTATGTGACTCTTGTATTCTTCAGACCAAAGGTATGGCCTTGTGATAGTACTTCCCCTAGTCCGTCATAAATGAAGTGTGTTCTTCATCTTCTGTACTCATCCGAATCTAATTGTAACTCGAATAAGCGTCCATAAAGTTGAGCAGCTCGTGTCAAGAGATGAAGTCCACCAATAGGTCAATTATTGGCAGCAAAAAATTATTTTTTGGACATGCCTTACTCACATAAGTGAAGTCAACACACATTCGGCAATTTTCATTGATCTTTTTGATGATGACCATATTTGATAGCCAATTTGGGTACTGAACTATAACGGATCATGTCTATAAATCTGTCATTAACCTAATCATACTTGGTTATCTTTTAATACCAATTTTGACAATAATAATTCAATTTATCAATTGAACGTGAGTTTTTCTTGTCAGTACTCTGATTGACTATACATAAATAATACGACAATATATACAAGTTCCAATATGATTACCACCTCATCTGTGGTACTAATGATGTTGCGTACCGAGGATTTGATTTTTGTATGGATGAGAGTTGATGTCGGTCAATTGTTTATAATTTTTAAATTCCTTGAGTCTCCAAAATCAAACACTGTGCAATACAAATAACGACAAAAGGATTGGCGAGATTCCCTCCCTGGCATATCTTTCGACAATTAAGTTAGTTTTAATCATACTTAAGGAAAAAAGTAAAATATAATTAATTTAAGTTTATTTCGAGGAGTTGCACTCTAGGTGTCTTTGTTTGGAGAGAGAATCTTAAGTGTTTTATGTCTTTTTCTCCTTTTCCTTCTAGGTCCTCTTTTTGAGAGAGGGAATTGATATTTATAGTTGGTGGAGGGCGGTTAAATGTTATACGATTTTAACCGTGTGGTAGGACAGTTGACCATTATTCCTACCAGGAATATGATTAGTGTTCGCCGTCTTGACCATTAAACTAGATCTTGGGAATTGGACCGTCGAGGCATAATGTCTCGCTCGGACATATGAGTGGTGTCATCATTGAGTACTGTTGGTCTGATAAGCACAGGCAGCCCATAATTAAATTGGGCTTCCTTGTTTGGGCCTGTAGATCCCATACCCATCACCGGTGCCCCATGTCAGGAGGTCAAAAATGTAGAACAAAAATGCACGTATGTAGAACAAAAATGTCCGAGTCTGAAGTCCCTTTAATATCCGACGGTCTATATTGTTGCATTAAATGCACGTCGTTTCAATTTTATTGGAAATGTACAATCCATGATTACTGACGTTGGGAGACTTGACGTCTAGCAAACGATCGGGTATTCGACATGTGTCTAGACCATTATGAGGCGCGTCTTTTGAATTTTAAATGGCGTTGTTTGGAATCCTCTTTCCCACTATAAATCCATTTTCGAGCACCAAAAATACTCTTTATGCTTTCTTGTCGATATTCAATCAATCTTAACTCCAGAAGACGTAGAATATTACTGAGCTAAGTATAAAATTTCACGTTCTCTATCGTATATCATGCATGGAGTAAACGAACGAGCCACCTCTCCACCTCCAGGCTTTATTATGGTATACCAGATGCATCTCAAGGGGGTCTTCGATTTCCATTAACTCCTAAGTTTTTTAAAATAATGGTAGAACTTCACATTTTGATTGCTAGGCTTCAACCGAACGGAGTTAGGTATCTTATTTCTTTGTATATTTTTGTGAGGATTCACGGAGTGGATTTTACTGCCACTGCCGTTAAAGTTTTATTTCATTTTACTCATAGTTCAGATTGGATAACCGTGCTGACTCCATAAAGAGGTGGACAAATTGGTACTTTTTCTTGGCCACTCCCTCTAAGTGGGAGATATGTTTAGAATGGGATTGCGTCTCTACTGCAATGTAGACAGACATCCTTGGTAATGAGAAAGAGGCTACCCAAAAATTGGTGGATCTCATCTGAGAGAAGCCCTCTACTTTTAATAATAATAGAAAGAACTGAACCGATGGCTCTTTTCTGAATCACTTGCATTGGCCAAATGGGAGCCCAAGATAAAAGAGTCTGAGGCTCAAGCTGCCAAGGTCTTTCTTAAAAGAAGGCATAAAAGAAAAGCCAATGAGTGGAGAATAAAGGAGTCCTCGAACAAGTTCAAGAAGAAAAAGCCCGAGGATAAAAACAAAACGTCCGAAGAAGAGAGGACCTCAAAAGGCATTGAAATAAGGAATCCACCGATTATTTCGACTTGCAATTAAGAGGTCTCTGTTGAATCTAGTTCTGAGGATGAGACCACTATAAATATCATAATGAAGAAAAAATGAATTATGAGGGAACAAACTTCCACATTTTCCTCGGTTCAAACTCCTATGATAGCCGGACTGATTGAAGAGCATGAGCATGTGGTAGCCACCCTAGAGGAAGTGACCCAGGTCGCTCCTCTTTCTGCCCCACATCTTGCTTCCTATGGAATGCCATCTATTCTACCGTCTTTGCCTAAGGTGTCTCTTCCTGAGATTAGTACTAGTTTTGCTGAGGGGACTTCTTGGATGAGTGAGATTCACTCAAAGGGGGCGATGGAGATGCTAGCATATGGGTTTTCAGAAAATATTGTGGCTGAGGTGGTTCATTCTCCTAAGCCACCATTGTCTGAAGTCCAATTTAAGACCGCTGACCAACTTGGTACTGAGACAGAAGTGGAAGTTGTCCATGAGGAAGAAGTCCATGAAGCGATGGAAGTTGTCCGTCTGATGAATTTGGATGTCGAGGTTCATGATGAACCTGTTATAATTATGGATGAGGTACCTCACAGAAAAGTTTCTATTTCTGAGGTAACTGTTTGTAACTTCCTCAGACTTTCCATATCTTTTCTTTTGTATTCTAACTTGTATTGTATCCTTTATAGTTCCAGAAAATAATAAGTCGTGCTGCTAATTTTGCAAAGGAGTTTGCTAATGATTATCTGGAAATGGAAAAACTTATGAAGGTTGAGAAGCGTCTTCTGAAGACTGAGGAATGTGTCTCTGAATTTGAACACGAACTAGTTGAATTAAAGCAGAGTCACAATGTTCTTAGAGAAAAATATTCCAAGATTGCTAGTGAACTCTATTCTTCAGTTCGTCTTGAAGACCTTCAGAAGATGTATGGGCGCAGTTACTGGGATGGGATTAACTTATGCAGGGAGATTGTTCAAATAGTAGTACCTGACGTTCCCGTTTTTATTTTTCATCCGAAGAACGTTAGTGCCACTCGGAGATCTGAAGTTCAATACCTTTCCAGAGAAAATGTAGAATCCTGGGAACCATTAACAGAAACCTCTGGATATCGTCCATAATTTGTTACTTGTACATTTTCAAACAATCAATGAAATATCAAATTTCATTTTAATTACTCTCTCTCTCTTTATTTTCCAACTGAACAATTTTAATGTTCAGTCACTTAAGTTAAGTCAGACATATAAGTCATACTTAACTTCAAGTTTTTTAGAACCATATTTGGTTAATGATGCTACTGTAGGGATCTCAACATCCATGCTTCTAAGGAAGCCCCCCAAGTTTTTAGTCCTCGGTCTTACTTAGACTGCTTGATGACATGATCAAGTTTAAGTAATGGCTTCATATGAGTCGCTCAGACTTGTGGTTGAGTTTTCTAGACTAATTAATTTAGTTATCGGTACAGAAGAATTAGTCTCATCTGACTTAAGGGTAGCCTAGGTTATACAATAACATGAATGAACAAGTACGCATAAAATCAGATAAATAAAATACAAGAAATTGAAATTTTATTGCATAATATTAATATAAGTACAAACATTTAAGGTGATGCAAACCTTACCTGATAGTACATGACTTATTGATAATATTTTTTAAGATGACAGGCATTTCAAGCTCCAGAGACCAATCTGTCATTTTGGGTACGTAATTTATACGCCCTATTCTTAAAGATGGACGAGACTATGAATGGGCCTTCCCAATTCAGTGAGAGTTTATTTTGATCGGTATTCTTGCCCGTGGCTTCAATACTCCTTAAGATCGGGTCTCCCACATCCAACTGTCTTGCCTTCACCATTTGTTATAGTATCTTACAATTCTTTGGTGGTACGCCGCCGTCCTTAACCTTACCTCATCTCGAATTTCCTAGAGCAAGTCAAGATTTTTACGAAGTCTTTGTGAATTATGATGTGAATCAAGGGTTTCGATCCGAAGCTAGGTAATCCGATTTCTACTGGGATTACTGCCTCGGTCCCATAATATAAACTGAATAGAGTTTCATGAGTTGGTTCCCTGGGTGTCGTCCTATCGACCAAAGGATAGAAGGAAGTTCATCTACCCATGAGCCCCCAGCATTTTCAAGTTTCGTTTTGAGACCATGTAGTATTGTACGGTTAGTAATTTTCATTTGTCTGTTGCATTGTGGATAAGAGACCGAAATATAGGTCAGTTTTGTCTTTAAACTGGTACAATATTTTGTAAAATGTTTGCTTGTGAATTGGGTTTCATTATTGGTCACAATGACTTCGGGTATACCGAATCTACAAATAATATTTTGTCGGACAAACTCTATTACATTTTGGTCGATTATTTTTTCTAATGGGACGGCCTCGACCCATTTTGTGAAGTAATCAATTCCAATTATGTTGAATTTCCTCTATCCAGATGCCACTAGGAGTGGTTTGAGGATATCAATCCCTCATTGTGCAAATGGCCATGGTGACTGTAACGTTCAAAGTTTCATGTGTGGCTGATGGGTAAGATTCCTATATATTTGGCAATTTTCACATTTTTCGAACGAAATCCATTGCCTCGTATTTCATGGTGGACCAATAATATCCTTACCTCATCAGCTTAAAGGTCAGGTTTTTTCCACCCATGTGGGATCTATAGATACCGAGGTGTACTTCACCAACGGCATACTCGGCCTCTTCTATAGAGAGACACAGTAAGTATGGAATCGACTACCCTGGCGGTATAATTTTTCATCCATCATATATACTATCCCACCATATTTTTCAGTCATTTGACCTCGTTCGAGTTTTCCTGTAATACTCTGTTGAACAGATATTTTATATATGGTGTCATCCAATTTTCAAAATTGGTTACTTGCATAATTGTCTGGTGTGTGTCATTTATACTTGGTACTTCCAGAACCTCACGCAATTCTTGTGCATACTGCTCTAGATCTCCAGTTGCGGCAACTTTTGCCAATCTATCTGCTTTCATATTTTCTTCTCATGGAATGTGAATCATTTCTACGTGATGGAATGAAGTAATTAGATCTTGGACTTTAGAGAAATATTGGGAAAGTATGGGATTAACCACATCAATGTTTACTCGTATCTGATTAAGAACCAATTTTGAGTTACTATATACTTTAAGATGTGTGACCGAGCACTCCTTGGCTAGTTTTAGCCCAACAAGTAGTGCTTCATATTCGGCCACGTTATTCGTTACTGGGAATCTGAGGGTCATTGAGTATTTTATCTTTGACCCGTTAGTGTTCTTAATATCACTCCGACTCTATAGCCAACTTGCATAGAAGAACCATCTACGTGAAGAGTCCAGGTTGGAATATCTTGAGGATTGTTCTTGATGACCTCAGGGTCATTCGGGATTGGGATTATTGCCTCGACAATGAAGTCCGCGAGAGCCTGACCTTTCAGAGACAGCCTTGGTCGAAACTCTAAGTCAAATTCTCCCAATTTAATTACTCATTTGACTAACCATCTGGACACATCTAGTCTTTGTAAAAAAAAATTTAAAGGTTGGTCTATTAGAATAATTATTGTGTGTACCAGTGCTATCTTTTCAACGTATTGTAACATATTTCTACATTGGTCAAAATTTTGCTGACGTAATACACTGGTCTTTGATCGTAAGACATATCACGAATTAGGACCGAACCTAGGGCCATCTCGGACACAGCCATATATAAAAATAAGTCCTCACCCTGTTGTGGAGAAGTTAGCAGTGGTGGATGAGACAAATACTTCTTAAGTTCTCGAAAAGTAGTTTCGCATTTTGGAGTCCACTGAAAGTGTGACGGAACAGATTTATTTTTTTACATTCCGCCAGCGACCTCCCGGGACTGACACCAAGGTGTCGGTGATTTGGTTCGGGCCGGTCATGCCTACCGATCACAGGATCACAGATGACATCTAGGACCCATACACGATATCTATAAAATATGTAATGGAATCCAATCTATTAACCTGCCGAAGCATTTTCATTCATACCCATAAAACTCATTCTTTTGCATACATAATCGTAAAAGTCCAATTACAAAAATGCATATATTTTGACCAGATCATTACAATAAAACTGTTTCTTCCAGATAACTCAAAAATATGCTTCCCAATCCTTAGAATCATTCGGACGGAGTTCTAGTCACTCTATCTCATCAGGCACGAGCTCTATAGTTTCATCCGGAGGGAAAAAATAGAAAGTAGTGAGCCGAAATTCAACAAGGTACATGCATATTTTTCGTAAAGCGTTTATGCTGTAAGACGGATACAGGATATTATAAAGCATGAATATTATAAAGCAACAGTTGACCGGATCATGATAAATACATAATGCAAAGAGGTCAGTAAGGCCGGAGCAGTCAAATTTTGAAAATCGAAACAGAAAACAGAATCGGTCATATTATAAAAATTTCTCTTCTCTTTTATTTTTATCGGTAAAGGATATCGCTTGCGGAGGGGGCTATAATCGAGGATAGATTGTGCACATCTCCTCACAATCACGGAAATACCTCCTTGTACAAAGCCCCGAGGACGGCTCTCACTTCCTTATTGTACAAAGCCCCGAGGACGGCTCTCATTTCTTCCTTGTACAAAGCCCCGAGGATGGCTCCCTTTCGTTATCCTCGATTACCACCATAATGTTCTAAGGCATGCCGGAGAACTTTATCTCCGAGTACTAAAGTCCGATCTTATTTATCTTGTCATAAGGCCGGTTCACTTTTTCTTTAGTTCACATTCCGGATGGGCACAAAGCTTTCGGTCGTCCTATTACAAAGCCAATTTCAAATTCATTTTTCTTACTTCGGTCAAGTATAAAGACTTTCAATTGACATGAAGTCGGTTTCAAATTCATAAATCTCATTCCGGTTAATAATTCTTTATGATAACATTATGACTCAAGGCCGGTTTACTTCTCCATTTTTATACAAGTCAAGTTCAATCATAAATTAAGCAGAAAACGGAAAGCAGAAAGAAGCAATCATGAATTAATCATGAAATCAAAATTATATTTTCAGTCTGATCGTACGGTAAGCAGGACATTAGAGATACAGTCATTTAAAATGGCAAGTCTGATATACTATGTGCTGAAGCATTTAAATCTGAAGAGAACACTTACAATTTTTCTTAAAGTCGGAACTTGAAAATAGAAGTAAAATCTGAGTTTAAAAAAGAAAGGTACACTTGCCTTACTGTTGACCGCCCACTCCGACTGACTTGAAGCTTTTTCTCCTTCTTCACTCCTCATCCTTTTTTTCTTGCCAGAAATTCCACGCCCTTCCCTCAACTGTAGCTCAGTATATAAAGAGGAGGGATTAGGTGGAGTAAGTGGGGTGGGTCACCTACTTGGTACTTTCCTTCAGGGGTTAGGTGGGAGTAAGTGGGGTAAGTTACGTACTTGGTACTTTTATCTAAAAGGTCAACGGGGTAGTTGACTTGCTCTGATCAAATTGGGATCTAGCTAGGATCTAACCGTCTAAGCAACAAAGTTGGCCATTGCTTTAGTTTGCCCTTTATCCTGGTTAATATTTTTAAATTCGATAGTCAATTCTAGCTGGTCAATATTTTCTTTAAAGCCGACCAACCTTTCTATTGGTCAACTTTTTTGGTCAACGCTTCTTACTCTGATCCGACCAACTTTTACTCAAAGCCGGCCAACGTTTCTTTTCTCTTATTCAAGATCGGTCAATATTTCTAAAAATCGGTCAACCCTTTGTTCAACTTTTTGGTCAATATCTTGTCGCCAGTCAATGTCTTGACGCTGGCCAACATCTTGACGTTGGCCAACATTTTGACGCCGGTCAATATCATGACATCGGTCAACATTTTGATTACCATTAGTTCCGGTCTTCCATTGGTGTAAGGCCACTCCGATTTTTAAGTAGCAATATTTTACTTTGATTTTAAGCTTCTTTGATTTTGAGATCTCACATGGGAGGTCCAGTTCGCTTGCCAGATAAAGATCCTGATTGAGTCTGCCGTGTCGTCACCTGGGTGGAGGGTACGGTTCCTGGCTGTGAGTGGGACATTGGTTATTTGGAGCGGCAATCCTTGAAAAAATGTCCTAACTTTTCGCACTTGAAACAAGTCTTTTTTTCTTCTTTCCTGGAATCGTCGGTGGTCTAGTAGCGACACTAATAGTAGGCACAGGAGCTAGGGCCTTACTCCCTAACTCCTCCTCAATTAGTAACGCCTTTCTTAAGATTGCACTATAGTCCTCGAGATCATGAGAAGCTAAATGACACTGGATACCATGTGACAAGCTTTGTCGGAATCTCTCAGTCTTCCTTGCTCCATCAGTAATAAGGTAGAGTGCATAATGTGAAAGCTCAGTGAATTCAGTTGCATATTATGTGACATTCATCGATCCTTGCTACAACTAGAGGAACTCTTTCTCCTTCATATTTCTCAAGTTCTTTGGAAAGTATTTGCCATTGATCATCTGGCAAAAAGCTTCCCAAGTAAGTGTCTCCGCCTCAGGTCCCAGTTCTTTCAGCTTTACACTCCACCAATGCTCAACTTCACCACTCGACTTATACGATACATGCCGAACTCGATCCTCTGAAGAACAGCTCATCACAGTGAATGCCTTCTCCATTCTTCCCAGCCAATAATCAGCCTTGGTGGGATTAGCGTCTCCTGTAAATTCCAGGAGTCTTTGCTCCATGAATTCCTTGAAATAATCACGTTTCTTTTGTGCCTGCTCTAAGACCAGTGCTCCCACCGCTTGCATCACTAGTCTGGTAAGTTGATAAAGTGCTTTGACTACTTCAGGCATATTTGAAGGTGTCGCCGCTTGACTAGGGCTCCTTGAGGGACTCATGGGATGATAGCAAGCTTCGTCAGACATAGCTCCACAACAACAGTCAGATTTAGAAAGGGGTCTCAATCAAATCCTAGGTATTTTAGTACCCATACATCCTTAACAGAAAACAACGCTAGGTCCTTAAATTTCCTTGGTTTATCTAATCTCCTCAAATATCTTTGGACCCTAAAATCCTCAAGTACAAAGAACCTTAATTTTTTGACACAATTTAGTTGTAATGACCCAAACTCAAGTCCCCGAACCTAACCCAAACTGTTCAAATAAAAATTTTGAATCACCAAAAACCTTCAATTACACGTCATAGATTATAGCATTAAATAATTTAAATGCATTCAAAATCATTGCATCACTAACATTTAAGATACCATAAATTATCATTATAATTACATCATTAAATAAACATTCATAACACCAATTATAAATTACTTGAAATATAAAAAGACATCGATGTCCATAATGTCAAATCCCCATAAATAAAAATCTGATAAATGTCTTAAAGTTAATGAATCAACAAAATTTCTAAATCTCTATCATGGAAGCCTCAATTTTGGGGATGACCTCTGTCTGGTGCATACAAAATAACACACAATCTATTTTATCCAGATATCAACCTATCTACTTTGAAGTCAAAAAAATATAAGAGTGAGCCGAATACCCAACAAGTAAAAATAATCAACAATATAGGAGTACAAGTAAGCATCCCGAATAATAGAAATAAATGAATAAAATCAATAATAGCAGGTGGGGTACCCACCCCTCTCCGAGACTCAACAACAAGTCGGGTCTACGACCCAAAAGCCATATGAACGACTGGATATTAAGAATGCAACATGGATTTCATGAATCCGATCAACTCAATACGATGTCACAACTGTACAAAAATAACAATAATTTTTATGGTCCTTATTCTGTTATAATGAACAAAAGGTCGCGTATTTACACCCCTAACGATTGGGTGAGTACCATGAGATTACCCAATATCTATGGTATTTTCACTACCCCTATAATCCTCCCAAAAGCTGTACCCGTAGCATGCTTATACCATCTCTAATACCCATCACCAATGATATCCCTAATATCATCATTTACGATAGTCACTAGGTTATTAGTATCCCTCATTAATAGCAATAACCTCAAAAAACTATGGGAGATAACAAGAATCTAATTATTTGCCCAATCTAAGGTCAAAACTGTACGAGATAATATAAATTTTTCTGGACCTTATTCTACCATAGTGGACTAAAGGCCGCATATTTATGTCCCTAATGGTTGGGTGAATACCACGAGGTTACCCGATATTTATGGTATCTTCACTACTCCTACAGTCTTCTCAGAGGATATATTTGTAGTATGCTCATACTATCTATGATACCTCTCACCAATGATATTCCTGATATCATCATCTACGGTAATCACTAGGTTATATGTATTCCTCTTCAAGATCATTGATCTCGATCTTCGGAATATAATAGGTATCAGAAAAATATAGGCTACTCTACGATTCCATGAATTCCCATTCACATGGATATTGTAGAGTCTTCATACACTCACCTTTACTTATCCATAGAGTACCAATAAAATATACACATGCGGTCAAAGCCAATGCAAAGATCAATCACAATAAGAATAGGAAAAAATTCAAGAAAATTCAATAAATTTGGCCAACCATATATATATATATTATACTTGATCATAATCGACCTTACTGACATATCAAATCTCACTTCTAAGGCCACAAGATATCCTTAATTTTGTCGTTAATAAACTAACCCGCGATTCTCATCCCATTTAACTATCCTGATTAATTTTACAAAAATTCAATCATATTAATAATTACCGATAACTTTTCCTCAATCATTGAACAATTTTAATATATATATATATATATATATATACATCTCTTACATACAAATATATACAAATGTATATATATATATATATAAACATAAATATTTATATTTATATTTACACACACACACACATATATATAGATGTATATAAATAAATAAATATTTCTTTATTTATTTATAATTAATTAATTATTTATTTATTTATTTACTTATTTATTTATTTAATACTCACGTATATATATTTATATACCAACGTATACATACATACAACCCATACATACAGGGGTAACCTACGCATATACCTACGCCTACACATCCATGGGCGTCTTCATACACCGTATATATATATATATATGTATACTATATATTTTTATACCATATACACACGCCGTATACCTCCTACCCACTTCGCCAGTTCCTCTCGATCTTCGAATCCTAGAATTGGGTTCAGAAGGAGAAACAGAGCATGATGCTCTATTTTTCCAATTTACGCCAAATCCCAAAATTAACATATATAACA
>JAOVVI020001470.1:0-24249 GCA_028571085.2 Nepenthes alata
TCCCAGCGGCCATTCTTCCGTGGATGATTTTTTAAACAGTAAGAGTAAATGACCAAAATATCCATAGTAGGCGAGCAGGGGAGTGCCTCAAATGACCAGGTGGAGGGGCAAAAGACATGAAGATGGACATCTAATCAACCACACAATTATCACATAGGGAGGGAGCCGGGCAGGAGCTAAAGGCAACCTTCAGGATCCTACGATGATAAGAAGGGTATATTTTATATTATTATTATTTTTAATTTTTTTTAAAATTTATATTAAAAAAAATAACGTAAAATATATATTACACCTTATAAAAACCCTAAACTTGCCAAAGGCAAAGGATGATTACCGAGTTAGATTGGCTGGATCACTTTGTCACCTGGACATGATTGGAGTGCCCATTTGGAAAGGTACCCTACCCTGGAGAGATGGGGTTGCCCCTATATTGTGGGGCCAGTAAAAGCTAGAGTGGGCATCTCAGTCCAAACTTGAGCTAGCTCAAATAAAGATAAATAGGGAGAATAATATATGATCTTGCTACTTGATTAATAATATTCTTACACGTAAAAAGAACTTTAAAATATTTTTAAAAATTGTATTATTTTTTTCTTGGAGATAATTCTATTCAAAATTATTAGATTATATTAATTGGTTATATTTTAAATTGTATGGTAACATGCAAATGCAATGTCAAAAAACTTTTAAAAATATATATTAAAAAAATAAATATTAAATATTAATTTTTATTTTTTTTCAAAATAAAAAAATTTTAAGAATATTTTAAAGAGTGCAACCACGTTAAAATTTTAAGAATATAATCACCCAAATAAAAGTTAAATATATGATTAAAAAATTTAAAGAGTTGAGAGTCTTATTTTATTCTGTATCCAAAGACAAAAGTCAAGTGAAATAATATAAAAATTTTGTTATTTATTTTTTGTTAACATCATTACGTTTCAACTCACCACGATTCGATTTATAATCAAACTATTTAAAAAATTAAATATCATTTTAATAATTTTTTTATAAAAATTTTGTGAATGATATTATTTTTAACTTATAAATTAGCTCTTTTATTATATAAAAAATCATACTGATATAAATTTACACTAAATAAATACTTATATCAGTTATTGATAATAAAGTTATGCAAGGAAATATGGAAATTAAACATTAGAAACTATGTGGGCAATGATTTTTATTGTACATAAAGTCCTATCTATGAATTAATGTAAGGCTAGCTAGGGGTGCCCTAGCTGTGTTGCATGCGTGAGATTCCACTAAGCTTGGACGTGCTGAGCTTGCAAGCACAAGTGGAGCTGGCTGGTTGCGGTGGTGGTGGAGGGATTTAATGTCTCACAAAGAAGGCTAGTAAATCTCCTTTTTCCCTCATCAGTTTCCCTTTTTTTTTTTTAAGGATATTTCTTTTAAAGAAATTAAATCGAAGATTAGTTTATATGGACTCTCGTTTAACTTTCTAAAAATATTTAAGAAAATTCTAAAAGTTTGTGCTTTTTTCCTTAATTTAAAGACTTTGAAGGTGATAATACCACCAAAACAATTGACTATTAGAAAATGAAATTGGCGACTTCGATGCTGCCAAAATAAAAAGATTGTATCTATTGATGAATTTGAGATATTTTCTTATTAAAATAGAAATTTATTTAACTATTTTTAATTATAATTATCTGATGGGTTCAGTAAAATCCGACCCAAGAAAACCGTTCAAAACCACTTTATCCAATCCAATGGTGGTTATCTTCGACGGTTGGTTACGGATAAGTGTGACGGGCGGTTAATTACGGCGGTTAACTATGGGCGTCGTCTGTATATAGACCTAGGACAATCCGAATTTTTGGTACGTATCATTATCAAATTAATATTAAATAATATTTTTAATAGTAAATGATAAAGTTATTCAATCTATATTAAATAATTATGATTAAAAATAGTTAAATTAACTACTATTTTAAAGGGTTAAGCGTTCTAAATCAATCCATTAACTTCCATGCATGAAATAGATTATCATTTTTTTGGTAACAGGGAAAAATATAGCATAGCTTAAGTAAATAATTAACTAAAACTGGGATTGAGTGGAATATATTTGTTTGCTTGAATTCGACCTCGATAAAATTTTAATTTGAGCTAATTTCATACTAATTCCAGACGCATTATAATTAACTAAAATTAAGTCTTGAAATACAGCTTAAATATTAAGTCTCGCTCAAAAATATATTAAATTGAAATGGCTTTTAGGATCTCAGCCATAACCTAGTTGCTTCTAACCTAATCTTTTACTTTTCCAAAAAAAAGGGAGTTTTTTCATAATAGGAAACAGCGTGACGAAAAATTCTAAAGGAGTCCCAAAATTAGTAAATAACACATTGTAAAATAATATATAGAACTCTAAACAACATGTGCATGTTAACATTAGTCTTCTGTTAAGGTTTCTAGGTTTTCTATAATTAAGGTATCTATTAAATTACCCAGATATTTTTTTATATAATAAATTTTAATTCATTTTTTAATAAAATATTTTATTTTAGGCCTTTCAACCAATCGATATTGGCTATGAGAACAACTTCAGTAAAAACTCGAGGCAGCAATGCACCTTGGCATCGTAACCCTGTGATTCTTGTATATTAATTGGATTGAGATCTAACAAGTAAAATATAATATTAAAAAATATTTTAAAAATATATTTTTTAATGTTATTTTTTATCTTACTAATATTTTAATATTTTATAAAAAATTAATAAAAATATTATATATTATGTTATTTTAATATATCAAATAGCAACTGTTGGAATACAGATGATCCAACAGTTAAAGAAACGGTGTCACAAGCTCCACATTGCAGCCCCCCTGAAGTACACCAATGCAGGTTTGATTCTGATAGAGCAGCTTTCTTTCTCAAAAGCTTTATATCAAGTCATGATCAATGATCATCGTCTTTCAATAATTTCCACACCCTGCAAACTAGAAACCGCTCTTTTACTTCTCCTCCTTTTACGAACTCCGCAGTCGTGGAAAAACGACGAGACAGCAACATATCATAATAAAAGTTAAAAAAAAAAAAAAACTCTGATGAAGAAGCCATTTTCTTGGTTCTCTCCAAAAGATTTAAAAATCAATAAAGCTTGCTGTGCATCTTTCGGTCCCAAACTGGCTACTTTTCATGCATCTTTTGGTACGCGGACGAGATTTGTCTTCGATTTTGAGATCAGAGAATCAGTCAATCAGAGCCATGCATGCATGGATCTGCTGCTCTTCCTTGAAGAAAAAAACTTCCATCTTTGAGAATTTACGTGACTTGCACTCTGTCAATGAGACACTGGAATCAGTTATCTTTTAATTAGATCCTTCAAAGCAGCAGAAAACGACCTTTTTATGCTAGTTCAATGAATTTAGACGGTGAGTTTAGACCAAGATGCATGGTCTAATTGTGCTTTAGGAAAGGAAAATAACTTTAAAGTGCTATCACGTAACTTAATAGTTACAAATTCGAGTTATGAAAATAATACATTACATAATGATATAGAATAAAATTATATATAATAAATTTAAAATGAGGCCCGTTACTTTCTATGATTTAATGTTGAAATGTATGTTTCTTTGTAATTGGTGAAGATAGCTATTTAATTAAGTTGTTGGCCAAGAGACATGGAAGTCTAGTGCAATGTTTGACTTATTATTGTATAATTTAATAATTATGAATTCGAATTACAAAAAAGATTATTATATAATATAAGTATAATAGATCAAAATATAGTTGTGGACTTCTACGTATTCAAAAATTTTATACATCAATATATATTTTTAATATTTGCTGCCGCGGCCACGTTTCCCATGCTTGCCAAAGGCCTCCATTATTGAAGCTGAAATCATCTCACAAATTGTGGATCCTCTTCCAAAAAGCTCACACAAATTGCTAAATCTCTGCAATTGATTATTTGAACAAATTGTGGATCCACTTGTTGCTTTGAAGTCTTTTTTGTGTGAGCTCTGGCTAATCAAATACGCCTCACGCACGGACTACACTTACAATAAAACCTAAAAAAATGAACCAGCTTTACACTTTTTTCTCACGGGAACAGATGGTTTCCATTTTAAAATGACAATGGATCCAATAATAGAGAACTTGATTGCTGCAAAACAGTAGTGATCACCATAGATTTTTGCACGGTTGAAGTATGAATAGGCAAGAGGATGACTATCAAGGAGTTCATGGATCATGGAAGACTTGCGTAATATTACCAAAATGCTCGACCTTGTTATAACTTCACAGTTTGTCACGAGAACTTCCATAATAGGTTATGGGCATCGTTACTCTTTCTATATCAAAAGTAAAGTTCGTTTAAAGTTCAGTTATTACTTATCCTTTTCTTACACTATCTTTGAAAAGAAGAACTGGAATATTCTCCATTCCACTGACTTTTCTAATTATATGTCAACATTCACAATGATATCTGTAGAGCTTAAAACCAAACTCAATATCCAATTGTCACTCAAGACGTCCAGATCAACCATATCTGATGAATTTCCTCATCTACAGGATTAGATTCCATGGCAGTAGCTGATTCAAACAGTTAAAGCATTAAACAAACTAATTTGTGTATATAGGAGGTCCTCTTGGTTTATGTATATCCGAATTGCTTATTTGGAAGATTGTAACAACTTTGTAAGATTTTGATATTTGTGTGGGCTGTGAAAATAATTATGTTTCTCTATGATTTTTATTCTTTTTATTATTTCTGTATGAGAGTTATAGGATTTGTAAGAGAAAAGATAATATATAGTTTTCTGAATACTATATAAATTTAAAAAGTTTTAACACCCTTCTTCAAACTCAAATTTGATAAAAAAAAAAAAAAAAAATTGCTCACTCATTATCTAAAAAAATTGGCAGTCACTAATCTCAATTAATGGGAGGACATTTTTATTACTTATAGGGTTAAAAACTAACAAATTCCTTAACTACTTAAATATCTTTTTTTAATCAAAGATTAATTAATTAAAAAAATAACATATATAACAAATTATAACAAAATTATACTAAATTATAACATTTAACCATCTTAATAAATTATTAAATATATACCACGTGGTATAAAACAATTCTTTTATTGAGATTATATTGATCCTAGCTAGCTCCCTTTTCATGGAGTCCCTTTCCCTCTTTCTATCTGTAAATAGGAGCCCCTTTTCCTCCGCTCTTTATGCAAAGACTGGTATTTTTACGTGCATGAGTTGTCATCCTTTTTTATTTTTTCAGAAAGATCCATCAAATGTAAAGCATTTGGACCATCCCTAGTGATTAAACCGTAGAAGAAGATTACTATATTTTGGACCCTTGTAGTACGTGGAGTTGGGGAGGCTCTATCTCTCTAAGAGATAAAGAATTATTATTTTTTTATATCATAATTATTATTTTAAAATAAATAATTATAATTTAATAAATAATATTACCTAATTTTTATATGTTTTAAAAAATAATTATTTATCTAAATATTAATATCTTTAATTAAGAGAAAAATAGGCACGGCCTCTTTAAGAAATTAAGCCTTCATAATTTCCTCATACATGCCACATAAAGTATTGTTCTGCCTTAATCAAGTTAACATGTCTGACTTGAACGAGAACTCTACATGTTAAATATCTCAAACGTACATAGTATTTGCTAATTTTTCAATTAGTTGTTAGGAATTTTGGACTTCAGCTATCATTTTCTATTGGTTTAATACTTTGACACCAAATTGAAATAATTGAAGTAAATCGGTGTTATTAAATGAGAAATGGCTCTCGGTAGCTGTATAAAGGGTGTCCTCGTGTTCAACCTATGCCTCCTGTGTTGAGGATTTGGGCGAACGTTTGATAAAAGCAGTCTTATTTCACGCATTAATGCAGACATATTATTTTAATATTAAAAATTTATGATCTTTAAATCATAGTTAATGGAGCAACATTCTTCCTTCCATTGTCTATGTACTTTTATTTTGATTTTTTTAAATACAACAAATCCTCCCTCTTAGTTTAGATTTTGAGTCAAATTTCTAATGTATAATATCATTTATAAAAATCATATACTATATAAATTTAACTATGCATCCAAATAAGATAAACTCGTGACCATTTGCTTAATCATGCCACTTCAAATTATCGTTGCATCTATATGGGTTAAACCATATTCAAGATCTTCATAAGAAAAAAATTGATATTATATATCGATATTATTATAGTACTCTAAGATATCAAATAATTATTAAAATATTTAACAATCAATATTAATCTCAATAATTCATATATACCTTAAAAATAATTACATATTTAAAATAATTGTGATATCATAAAGTAATATTAACCTTGATAGGATATTTATGGCAGCTAATTGTAGTGTTTATGGCAATGTATAAAACCTTTACTCAACTTAGAAGGAAAAATTAATGGGGAATTTTATGTTCGGTGGGTTGTACCTCACCTCTATGACATACCCCATTTGCCTCAATTTCGAGTTCATTTAATATAAATATAACCGTTGATATCCTTATTTTAAAAATAATTTTAAAAATAAATAAAATATTAAATTTATATTAAATATAAATTTTTTTTATTGGACTTAAGTGACTAGCCCATTCTAGCCTGCGTATATATGTGATGTGCTGGCCTCTATCTAATTTCTCCCTGACTTGATCTTTTTTCCCACTTAGGCTAATAATAATAATTTTTTATATTTTTGGTAATTATTAATCTAAATATAATAATTTAAAAAAGAAAATACAGTGGCGGTAGTTTCTCATGGAGCAAGTGGGATCCACAAAGTTACGTCTACTTCCACCTCTACCACGATAATTGATAATTAATGACTGAAATTCCCTCGGCTTTCTGTCAGCAATCCATACTAATTAATTGATTAATAACAAAACTAATCACAATTAATCTATTCATAAAGCAAGCAGCACTCACGTAAATTTCACTAATTACTTCAAAAGGATGAGAAATATTTATGAAAAAAAATATTTTATTCGATGATATAATATTTTATTTATTTATTTATTTTTATATAAATTTGATAATATAAAAAAATGAATAGAATATTGAATTAAGCAGCGGTATGCTAATGATATTTAAAGTTTATACCCACACCCAAAAAATATATATTTCGCGCTTTTGTTGTTGCATGGAATTTATGAGTGCAGAGGATGCCTTTGGTCTCAGAGCTGTTATAGTCTTTTCGATGGAGATAATTTTATTTTTATTTTATAATTAGAATTAAAAATTTAATAAATAAATTATAGAGATTAACTAATTATTTAAATTACTTCATATATTATAACTATTTATCCATCCAATTTCTTATATATTTATATTTTTTATAAGTAGAAATTGGATAAATGTAAGAATCAGTATTTACTTGGTTTCTACGTCACAAGGAGAGAAAATCATTTTTTTAGGGGGATAAAAAAATAATTTTCTCATGTAATTTAACTTCTTTTGATGAGTAAAAAATACAATGATATTTTAGTTATTTTTTAGTTTAGTCAATTTTATTGTTATTAATTAAGTTAATTTAATTCCATGTTTACAATACTAAATCATGATATATTTTAAGTAGGCATTTTTAACTTAAATTGCATAAAGCATAGTAAAGACCGATCAATTTTTTTATTTTACAAAATTAAAAAATTTTATGTATTAAAAATTTTAACACAAAACAATATTTAATTAATCAAAATTGATATTAAAGTTAAATAACAAAATCTATTATTAGTGATCAAGTATGTTAAATTGTTTTTTCTTAAATTTGGTTATTTAACACGCTGTTTTTCAACCTTTATTTTAATTTTGATTCAAACTGGAAGAAATCCCAACAATATATATATATATATATATATATATATATATATAACGTGCATAATATTAAGAAAAAACTACAAAATATAAAAATTAAAGTGAGATTTAGTTTACCATTTTGGGCAGTGCCGCACTATTTGAGATGATTTCTTTTAAAGATGTTAAAAAAAATATCCATTAGCTATTTTTAAAATATTTATAAACGACATATTATTTATTTATTTTTATATAAACTTATTAATATCAATAAATTAACAAATATTATATTATAATAAATAAATAAATAATATCTCTTAAGCATTAAAGTTCTATAAAATTTGGCTCGTAAGCCGGGCACTTAACATTACTTGAAGCTCCTGGCAAGCCAAGACGACTTCCAATTAGCGAAGGCAACATTTCCACAAACCGTGATTTTCTTTGACGTTCTTCTTTGAGCATCTGAAGAGCCAACCACCTCCAAGCTTTTTTATTCTTGGCGAAGCGCCGCATGCCGTTTCTCATGAGTGCTTTTGATATTATTATTATTATTATTTTTAACAAAACTTAAAATTTTTAAAAAGCTTCCACCGATCTCAACTCATTTGTTTTTCTTAGTCCGCATCTTAAATTATAATTTTCATCCCATAAGATCGATAAATAATATAGCAATGAGATGGAAAGTAATATAACATGTCATCCGTATCACTTTATACTTTTGTGATATCTGACTCATTCATATAATTAGATAGTTAAAATAGAATTTATAAATTATAAATAATACAGTTTATTATATTTTATGAATCTAGTTTGTTTTACAGATTAAAGGGTCTCCAATCAAATTTTTACGCTGGGTCAATTTGTTAGGGTCACTCCTTAGTGGTATTTTATCTACATACATATGAAAAAAAAGGGACGCAGACTTTTGAAAAAGTTCGCAAACATCAGTTCGAGAAATTTATCAAAATGGACGATAACCAGCTGGAGGAGTCATGTCCGAGAGGTAACTGAGGACATGGACGAGGACTCCGAAAACTAAAACGTTGACTCTTTCTCTCCATAGGTATGATGTAGTTGCGTTTACAAGTGGGTAGTTGACCCACATTAATTAGAAGTTTGAGGCGGCTATAACTTTCAATGAGTGGCAGGCCTGCCATTCTACACGCCGGGCGTACGCCTACTATGGCAGGCCTAGAAGGCGTGATCCTGCCACTCTACTGCTAGGGTGGCTGGCCGACTACTAGGCCTCTAGTGTATATGTTTATATATATATGCTTGTGCCATTGCTGGGTAGCATCACTTGGAGCGTGCATAGAGAGAGCTGTGGATAAGCCTTTGTTATAAAGATAGAGAGAGAGACACTTTTCTAGAGACAGTTTAAGAGATATACACTTGTGATTGATTTTTTTTGTTAGGGCTTGTGTGACTAATATTCTTATAAACAATCAACTGTTTATAGTGTATTCTTTTATGATTTTTTTCTTAGTGAGAATGGTCTTTCCACGTTAAAATCTCGTGTGTGTTCTCTCATTTATTCTATATCTACTTTTGGCCGTCTGTCCGAGAGCTCATATCTGTTGCCGTCCGAGCACTCTGTCCGACCAGTCACCATGTCTTCCGTTTTGTGTCAACACAATCCAATGTGGATTTGATCTCCATACTCTCGAATCTGAATCATACGCAATACAACTAAAAATAAAAAGTTAGAGGATAACAAAAATTACTCCCACCGTAAATTCTCTGATGCTCAAATTATATATCTTTTCAAAATAATAGAAAAATATAAAAAGGATATGTAGATACATATAACAGTGGATTGATTATTGGAATACACCTAATTGATGAACGATTTAGAGGTACGTTCGATTGAGGGGGGTTTTAGATATGCTCCCTGTTGAGGGGCATGTCCAATTGAGTGATGTCATGAATAATTAATATTCTAGAGGGATTACCTTTTCGAAGGATTTTAAGGGAGGTTTTTTGGTGGAATAGTCGTCCCCCTACTAGGCTGCCTATATTTTCTGTCTTCCCTCTCTTCATCTATTTTTTTTTTGGGCCTCACTTTTGATGAGATAAAAGAATAATTTATAGAATAAGCAGATAATTTTAACCGCCTGTTAAATTATATTCAATTGACAATTATCAAAATCACCCGTGATAATCGTCCATAGATAAGACGAAACGGTTAAATAATTTTTTTTTTTATTAAATTTGGTATACCGAACCCATCACAATTAATATTCACTTAGTATGAGTATGTACCTAAAGGTGGTTATAGCTATCACACTATGCCCTATTGATGATAATTAACCGGCGAAAAAGAAAAAAAGACAGAACTATTTAAGTATGTAGCTCCTTTTTTTTTTTTTTTTTGGAGAATATCTTTAAATCAAATACTTACGTCATCAGTCCGCTGACCATTGTTGGGCTGCTGTGAATCTGGGCTATCGGAGGGGTAAGAGGTTTGGGATGAATCTTAATGGGCCACAAAGCACTTTATACTCGTACGGCTAATGTAGTGCAAGCCCAACAAGGGGAACCTAGGGATGGGCCCATTAGAACTAATTGACAAAGTATTTAGGCCTTTTTTTTTTTCCTGGAAATATTTAGGAGTTATAATAATGAGTCTATAACACTACTCCGTAAACGATAAGATCAATTCTCAAAGAGTAGAATACCAGCGGCTACAAATGGCCTTCGAGATATTATAAAAATCTCTTTAATTTTATCATTTTAAATCGAAAGCTGCATATATTCAACATTGTCAGTTGGATATGTATGCCAGAATAACCGATACCTATAAATTTGACCTGGTACCAAATCTATCGTGTATCGTGACTTTGCCAAATAAAATACAAATACATTACCGATACACATTTTTTTTGCCCACAAAAGGTACAAAAATGTCAAGCCTAATATTTATCCCTATAATATCTTTTAATGCCACACTATACTATTATCTAATATCTTCTTTACCTTAATTATAAGAAGTAAATAATATATATTCACATAATCGATTATAATATGAAGGACCCTACAACGTGTAATAATAAAAATATTATTCGTTACTAATAAAGATTATACCGACATTATTAAACTTAACACAACATAGTTCATTACTGAGAAGAATGAGGAAGATCGGTGAATATATTAATAATCCGACTTTAATCTTCTCACTGGCTCACTACAGCTTACTTAACCATATAACTTATAATACGACGCCAACTCGACACCAAGACCAGTACTAGACTAAAGCTTAACGAATGCTATCTGATGTTTGAACACTTGCTCACTTACTAAACCATACAACTCATAATACGATGCCAACTCGACACCAAGAAAAGTATTAAACTAAAACTTAACCAATGTTCTTTAATACTTGAACACTTGCTCGCACATCACCTCGTATGCCGACATATAAGATTTTATCATATTATTGTCAAATTTTATCAATTTATTAATCTGACTTCTAAGGTCATAAAAAAATAAACGCCCACTATTTCCTCACTATGGAACAAAACTCATGAAATTCCAATTTTGTCCGAAACCATCTCAGTATTCAAACGCCGGACTTACTCTAATGCTGAATTATCAGCTCAAAGAAACCTAGACATTTATAATTATAATTTAATAAAAAGGCAGACAATAACATACCTTAAAATTTAATTGAATAAGCACTCATAATCTAAACATATGCTATCATTTATTGATTTATGAAGAATAACAAGGGCTACAAAAACTGAATAGCATCAGCGCAAGAACGTAACGCTATCGGTTATAGTGAGACCGTTATCGAGAAATTGATATAACTCACTTCATCTATGAGGTAATATTGTGTTCTATACATATTAAATCTTAATTAATGCTTGCCATTTTTTTATTTAACCCTACAATCTGCTTGGCTTCAAATTAGAAATGGCAGCCATGAGATTAAACTTGAGGAACATCAGCTCTATCGGATTGCCGTAACATCCAGCCGATGGAATTTTATATGCTCCAATTTTTCAACGAATCAATTAACTACGAAGATTTTATAGGGAAAGCATAATTATCGGTATTTCAACTTTGAAAAAGTTATCACCCAGATTCATCTAATTGCTTTTTTTTTTTTACAGATACTGTTCATCTTCTTCTTCTTCAACTTACAACCACTGTTCATTATTTTTGCAAGGCAAACATAATTCCTCCAGCGAAGGCTAAATTACTACAACCCATTGCTTTCTGCTACATTCAAACAACTAACAAATTTAATGTAGCCTTATGTTTGGTTTAAACTACAGAGTACATGCTCTGTTTTCCAAACGAAAGAGTTGACGTCGATAGGGTGAGAATCCACTTGGATCTCAGTGGAATTTAACAAGAATGAGCAGCACGGCGGCTCACAGCAGCGTTCGGCTGTAGCAGCTCCAACGACGACAGCAACCACCTGCAGTAATGAGCACCAGTGGCAATAGGTGAAAACATAGTACCGCAACTTCGTCGCCTTTTCTTCTGGTCCGATTTCTCCCTACTCTCTGTTGGGGAATTTAGTGCCAGTCGGACAATAAAATCGTGAGGAGAAATATAATGAATACACAACAAAGAGATAAGAAAGACTTAAAAATATATAATTTCACCTGAAAATTTTATTCTAAATAAAGAAAAAAATTATGATCACTATGTAAATTTTGGTTATACAAATTCTTAGAGAGTAGAGAACGAAGAATGGGGCACAAAAGTAAAATGTCAACTATTTATTTCTACTATATTTTTCTCCCTTTTTCGCACACTTCTTTCACTTTCCTCTTTGCATACACACACACATATATATAGGTACTAAGTGGCTATCTACTCTGCTGGCCGATTGCGTGTATAACAAAATCTGGCATCAATTCTACAAAATGTCTTCATATCGAGAGCAGTTCGTTAGAGTTCGACATCCGAATTTACACGCAACCCGGCATAGCAAAAAATTGAAACCCCCATCAATTGTCAGTCACCAATTTAGCATGAATAAGGAAAAAAGAATGTATAACGTTTTTTAACGTGAAAATTATTCTTAACCAAGAAAACAATCACTGGACAAACTCCAAAAAACTTCTAGTATTTAAAATTGGTTATAAAAATCCCAAGAAAAAATAATAGCAACACACACACTCAAAACAAAACAAAAAAAACGATTCCATAGCAAGAAAATTATATTTCCCTCTTATCTCTCTGTCGTTCTTCTCTCATTCCTCCCACTAATGATGCACTCAACTTATTAATTTTATAAGTGTGACAGTAGATGGCGAACGACGAGAGCTCTCTACTACACTGCTACTCGATTCCACTCTCCTTCCACGTTCCACCACAACTATTATAGCTACTACTTCCGTCTATTGCTCTCGCGGTAGTAGCTGCGGCTGCTACCAATTTCGCTTGCCGCTTTTTACCACTTTTTTTAAAACGTTTTGTGCGCCCTTATAAAGACATTGACTCCAAATTTTATCTACTCGCCTAACCTGATCTTGTAGATGATTTGTTACACTAAACTTATTTTTTTTACGATTTCACTAGTTTTTACGCTTTCCCATACCGTGCATACTCTGCAGGTCAATCTACTCTACACGGACGTATGCTCTGCAGGTCAACTTACTCTATATAGATGTCGTATACCCTACAGGTCAGTTACCTGCTGTACAAAACTTATCAATTCTAAAAAATCAACTACACTTCGAAGTCAGTTGCCAACTTTCCATACAAGTTCTCGACCATAACCCAATGTCCTCAGTCGTCATTAGCTTCTTTGGTCAACATAGCTTTATGACCGTCCGAGTTTTATCTATTCCGGAAATTATATTCCAAAATTTCACTTCGGAGTTCCTCCTTGGAATTCAATTCCAACCTTTTTCATTTCAGCTAATTCATTCCAAAAATCCCATTTCAAAATTTCTATACCGACCATTTCATATCGGCCTTTTCATTCCGCCATTTCCATTTCAAAAATTCATTCCTAACCAATTTCCATTCCTGCCAATTCATTCTGAACATTTCATACCGGCCATTTCATTTTGGTCTTTCATTCTGACCTTTTATTTCGAAATTTCCATACTAAAAATGCTACTCTGCATTTTCCGTTCCAACAACATGCCACTATGGCATTTGTGATTTCAGAATTTCACTCTGAGATTTGCCTCCTTTGCAAATGGTCACTCCAAGATTTCTCTTCTCTGACAAATGATTTTATCCGAGATTTGCTTACTCCGACAAATCGTCATCGTGGTCTTTACTACAACCAATTTACAGCACTCCGAACATCGCATAAAACCTGCACAATCCGATAATGTGTCCGTTTGTTGAGCCACCCATAAGGGAGTAACCAAACCCAACACAATTGACATACTCTGCAAATCGATTATTAGTTCTGAAAGTTAACTTCCTTTTTTATAAAATCTATTGTCTGTGTAAATTTTGTATGTCAGCTTTTACAGACAAGCTGTCCTCAGCCGTTTTTCAAATGTTCTTCACCTTTAGCTAAAGTCATCGATCTTTGGCCATTGTCTTCGGTCAACAGCTGATATTTTCGACCATTACATAGAGTTCTCGTTGTTCAATCAGAACCATCAACCTTTAATTATACTCCTCAACTTTGAGAAAGAAATTTCACATAGAAAATTTTCACTCCGACCTTTATACCACTTTGACCAAGTGTAATCGCTCTGACCTTTATTCCACTTTGACCTTTATTCTACACCGGAGGGATCTGAAATTTCAACACTCTCTTTGCTCCCTTCCCTCTGTCTCACTGATGTGGTTTCTTCCTCCCCCGACAAATTTCAGTTGTCTTGCCACTGAATAACGACCGCCCAAATAGGAAAGATTTTGGAAGAAAAAACTTATTACGGATGAGAAAATTTGCTGGGCCAGCCATGATAACGGAGATACCAAAATGCAGTTACGGCAACTAAAAGGGAAAGGTATTTGTTTGATAATTAGTTATAAATTAATCTTTATTATTATTATTATTATTATTATTATTAGAGAATAATTTAATATATTTCCAAATTTTTAGCTTTTACTAAATTTTTTTTAATTGATAACTAAATATTAAAAATAATTGATTGAATTTAAATTATCATTTTATCTTTCAAAAATTATACTTTTATAATACATGTAAATTCTCAACAAAAAAAAAATCAATCTTAGCTTAACTACATAATATCAATTTAAAAACATTTTACCTGCATAATTTAATTTTATAATTAATTACTTTTACTAATCTCAATTTAAAATATTTAACTTAAAATATCGAGATATTACATAAGAATCTTGTTTAATATGCAACATTTACTAAATAGACCATTTTTTTATTTTTTGCTATCTGATCCACATCATTTTTTTAATAAACCTATAGCAAACTTATATTATGAATAATATTCATTTACACAACAAAGGCAATCAAAGAATAAGCACGCCTCCCTAAATTTACCAGTGAACAAGGTAATTATATGTAAACGATCTGGATATGTGTCAGCGGCACTCCTTAGCATCCTTTGGAGGCCATCGAGTGCCATATTTTCAAAGGTACCGAAATATTAGCCAAAAGACGTCTCCCTGGTACCACTCATTACTAAATATATTGGCAGGAGGCACGGCTGAAATCTCAGCATCTTACAAACCCAGCCACAAGAGCTGCTCAGCAGCAGTTCAGAGAAGCGCTATCAAACTTTCAATCGCCTATTAAGTTATCAGATCATCTACAAAACTGGCTAGTTCAACTCCTCTGCTTGTTCTACACAATCTTCAGCTAGTCACAAGATGAGGGCCGGATCCCATTCGAGGAAGCATGCATGAATAAGTAACATATTTGACACTGTCTACAAGCATGACGACAAAGATCCGAGATATTGTCTTTGATCCTATAATGCCTTCGCCATCACCGTCGGCAACCTCCCTGGGATCGACAAGCACGGAGACAACAATTGATGATCGAGAGCTATTAACCAGATATCCATCCTTTGGTGAATTTGGTCCCATGGGATCTCGGCTGGCATTGAGAGTGCGACCAGAGAGGGGAAGGGGATTTCTGTGGAGAATCTTTCTATTCCTTCCTTTTTTAAGATGTGTGGAATTCCGATGACCGTCTGAAGCTGTACCGTTAGCTGCAGTGGCAGCTGTAATTATCGTGCCAGAGGTCGGTGAGACATCAAATTGCAAAATTTCAGTGCACGAGCCCGAACGTAGCATAGGCCCTGTATGAAAGCAGGAAATAAGAAACTTGAGGTGCCTATCAACTCTACTACATATGAAGGCAACACGTCTTTTTGGAGTCTTGGAGGATCGGACGTACTGAAACGGTGAAAATGCCCTATTATAATCCCCAGATCAAGGGTGTGTAAATTCCCAAATGCAGGTAGTATTGTACACTAGACCATGCTTTATCTCTATGGTGTCATAATTGTCAAAATTTTACATTGCCAAAAACAACAATTCATTCACGATTTATTTGTTTAGAGGTGAAACTCTCTTCAATTCAAAACTCCTGCTTGCTGGTAGTCGAAAATAAAAAAAATACTTCAAAATATTAAAATTTGTTCTCCACTTAATTGTAAAATTTAGTATCCCGGACTCAATAATAACTTGTTTCAATAGCGCGATTTACGGGGAAAAGGAGGAGAATGCAGCATTTTCCTTCAGGAACCGTTGATGGGAGGGGTGGAGAAAATTGAAAACCTTCGTAATGGACTACATTGAATCTCTCTGTGGGAAGGTTTAGATAGAAACAAGAGGGTCACCTTCGTAATCCTTGGACAGCCGCCACATTGTCCCCGTTAATGAACTATCACCACAGAATTCAGGCTGATTAAATATCAGCTAGACATGTGTTGGGATGGGCCTCTGCTTTGTAAGTCTCGTGCCCTTTTATACATTTATTATTTTATTATTACTAAACCATATTTTAGTTATGCTTGATAGATGCATGTACACATTTTGGATATAATGTCTCCACCTAGCGGGCGCAAGTGAACAGGTTGGACAAAATGCTTTTATCTGGCATGGACATGAAACGTTCGTATACATTAGTGAAATTCTTCCCTTGGCATTTATAACGCTACGGCGAGTATAAGTGCAATGTTTTGATTTTAGGACAATAATCTTAGTTATTTTGAAAACTACTTCAGTGTCGAACAGAGAGAGAGAGAGAGAGGAGAGAAAAGGGATGAGTTTTTGCCAATTGTTTAGACTATGAATAGTTTTCTGTTCTTTGCTATCATAGGTTATACTATTTTAGTCACTATTTAGAACATTTAACTAGTAATTTTGTCTCATTTGCTCTCTTATTGTTCATTATTTAATTTGTCTATATTTTTTAGTGAAACAAAAGATGATTTTGGTGAGTTTATTGTATCTACACCTGCATATAGTGAAAATATTTCAAAGACAAAGTCTTATAATTTTTTTCTCATTCTCAAAGGGTCTGTTCATATAAAAAAATATCGTGTGTTTCTTTATTGTGTGATTATCATTTCTGTATATATGTTATTATTTTGCTTACTCACTGATTCAGACAAAGGCTTTGGGAACAGATCCTAGAGAGATTTGTCCTTGATTTTGTGTGGGCAAAGTTTAGGTGGGCAACCCCAATAACATGCTTTCTCCTACTGTTTGTTCTAAACTCTGATGATTTTTTGAACGCTGGAACCAGTCCTTCCAAGTTGTGAATTCAGACTACTGTTAAACGACAAAGTTATATCAGGAAAGTATGATGCTTTCTGGATGATTATTTGAGATTATTTACCAGCCAGTAGTCATTTAGTTTCGCATTGAAAAAGCCAGGATATATTACGCAGGGAAATAGTACTAGAAGGACATCTAAATTACGAACATCATAACAGTCATCTGATCTGCTTCCTGGTTTTCCTCTCTTGCATCATCTGCTCATTTTAGTGCATGTAATCTAGGATGGTAGTCTCCTTTCCTTGCACCTGATGCTGTTGTGATGGGTGGAACATTAGATTCTTAAGACACTACTAGTTAAGCTTTTGCGGTGTTGGCTTCCTGAGCACACTAAATTGACCACTAGATAAGTATCAATTCTAGCTTTCAGTCTCCAATTTATTTACTGACAGCCAACTTTAGTCCTTGTCCTCCTTTCAATTCTCACCTTTCTTCTCTGATGCTCGATCCACTTCACTGCTATGTATTGAGTCCCATCATCCAGCTGCTATAGTGGTCCTACATTGTACCAGCGGTTCCTACTTTCTGTTAGATTTTTTGGGGTCGCTCTCTTGTAATTCTTATACGCATCTTATATATTTCATATATATTGTCAAATGATTTGCCTCATGTCGCACGAATATTGGCTGGTATGGAAGAAATTATTAAGTAGTGCACGACCATCGACTAATCCAGGCATGTGCGCTATTTGTCTAGATTGGAGTCGCCTGATGAACACTTAAGAAGCGCACATGCAAACTTTGTCTAAATTGGAGGCACTTTAGGGGCGCACGAGTGCATTTTGTCTAATTATCCTACACCTAATGGGCGCCTGAGTGGTGCTTATGCGCCATATACACAATGTAATGCGCACTCGTGTATCGTTCCTGACATAAAATTGTCCTCACTCGATTTTAGGATTATTCATTGTGGTCTTTTGAGTTTTTGAGTGCCAAAACATTGAAAAAAAGGAAGAAAAAGAGAACGAAAAGTGAGAAGTGGAAAATTTATTCATTTATTTGAGTTTCGAATTGTGTTTTATTTTTTTATCGACATTGAGTATGTTATTCTTATCGTAATAAAGGATATTTTATAGGTTATATTTTTTCTCTTTTGTACTGTGCTCTCTATTACTCGGGCTTACTTCTACAAGCTATTGTGGTATTATATCTTATTAGATGTTTTTATAGTTGAAATTCATAATTAGTGAATATTTCTCGAACTTATAGTCCAGTGATTTTTTTTCTCATTTGAAAAAAAAAATTTCACGTAAAAATTATATCCCTAATTATTTATGATTATTATTATTTGTTGCACACTATCGATTCATCTCCTCATAAATTCGAATAAGGAAAGGTTCGGATTCCAACACTTCCTAGTTCTTTTGTTCGATTTTGTTTAATGTCAAACGTTCTGGGTGGCTCCATTTGGCCGTGCATACGGGTCTTTGCCGTGGGTGAGGTGTATGAGATATAAGTCACTTTCGTGTGGATCCATAGTCAGTTAACAAGCCGATTGGATGTTCGATCTAATACTCACATGAATAAAATACTGACGCAAATTTTTCAAAATTATTATATATTTAATATCCGCTCTTGTAGGGATGTTCAAATCACGTCCCCTCTTGTAGTCTCTCTCAAGCAGGGTCAGTAGGTAGGCAGGCATAACACCTGTGGTACTTGAAATCCCGAAATATGCCGTCTTCATTTGTTTTTGTTTTCTGCCCCGTGTTGAAAAATCAGGAAGAATCCACGATAACAAAAGTGAGCGGTAAGGAACAGTCGGCAGGGGTAATGATTTTTCTGTGTCAGAGGAAATATGCCTCACCTTCTGCATGCTTTTATGGGGTATTATTATTGGCATATATATCCCTCATCTCACATCGGCTTTTCTAACCTGGATGGATGCGGAATAAGATTTTATCCCCAAAAAAGTATATATATATATTTTTTTTTTCAAATTTCACAGGGAAAAAAAAAAAGCTTTTTCTTACTTGAAGGATTGAAATAACGCAGTGTTAGGGATTTCGGAGATTAAAAATAAAAAAATATTAAAAATTATATTATAAAATATTATATTTATTAATTAAAAAAAACCCCTAAAGAAAAAATAAAAGGTGGAGGAAGATAGATTTCATTATTTATAAAATTAAAGTTATGAGAGGAACGGCCACAATAGGTTACTCCTACACAGGCGAACGAGAATGTTGGTGGGCAGTGTCCCCGGGCCTTTGAAATTTAAGGCTACGAATTATATATATATATATATATATATATATTTAGTATAACTAATTGGTCTAAAAATATAATAAATTTATATTTTGGCTTGGTTCATCTATTAACGTCATTAACATTTATTCAAAATTTATGTTAAATCATATCATAAACTTTTTAAGTACAATTTTAAACAAACCTGCCATACAAAAGGAATTCAAGTCACATTTAAAAGGTTTTGAGAGATATGATGACTGCTATTCTTTCATGAATCAGTCAAAACTCTTGCTAATCCAGCACCCAGACATTGTTCCCTCTTTAGATGCACCTAATGCATATAACAGAAATTATTATTGTTAGAATATGGGTCACTCCCATATATAAAATATTATTGTACTCGCCGCGCGTGGCGATATTGCTCAGGTTAAAATTCCGATGCAAAATTATCATGTTAAAATTCTGGTCTAAAATGACTGCGTTGGAAATCCACTGCGAAATGACCGGGTTGAAATTCCGATATGAAAATAACCGGTTGAAATTTCGGAGTGAAAATATCCAGAGTGAAATTCCAAAGTGAAATTTTCAGAGTGATACACAAGGTCGGAATGATTTTGATAGCAGAAATGGATAGGTGGACAAATTTGGTATGCATCAAAAAGTACCTATAAAGTTAGTACATATAGCAGAGTAAATAGTTGACCTTTTAGAGTTAGTAGCCAACCTTACAAAGTAAGTCAACTGTAAAGTTCAAAGCAGGAGGCAGTTTTGCAGAGTAGATGACAGGCTTTACAATGTATACAATCGTTTTGCAGAATAGGTGTCGTCTGATACATTTGTATATATATATATATATGTGTGCATTGTTGCATTTTTTTTTCGAGTGTGAAGAAACACAAAATTTTTGGGGGTAGTGCTTTACTATTATTCTCCGTTTTTTAGAGGTTTGTGTAATCAAAATTTTTGTAATCTGGTTAGTACATGTAGTAGAGTAGATAGTTGACCTTTCAGAGTTAATAACCAACCTTACAGAGTAAATCAACTGTAAAATGTAAAGCAGGAGACAATTTTGTAGAGTAGGTGGCAGGCTTTATAGTGCACGCAATCGTTTTACAGAATAGGTGTCGTCTGATACATTTGTGTATATAAATGTACATTGTTGCGTTTTTTTTTAGTGTGAAGAAACACAAAAAAATAAATGAGTAGTGCTTTACTATTGTTCTCCGTTCTTCGGGAGCTTGTGTAACTAAAATTTTTGTAACCAAAATTTTTATAGTATAATTTTATGGATTAAGTATTTCATAATTTTTTTCTCTTTTTTAAAATAGGATTTTCACGTAAAACTGTATGTTTCAATTCTCTCATATTTCTATGTTAAGTGGGTGTGTGCCCGCCATCTTTATCCTCTCGATTTTCTTAACCGATCGGCATTCATTCCTTACAATTATTACAGAAGTTGTGACACAATTTGGAAAAAATATGAACTGGGAGAAGAGATCTCTATTAGTTTGCCAATAAAGACTGAAAATAATGTGCGATTAAGTAAAATTTTGAGTTCAGTGAACTGCAACTCTTCCTGCTTTTGCAGTTTGTGTTAAGATGGTTAGGAATTGACTATATATTTGAACCGTGAGAAACACAAAATAAACGATACCAAGCACACAACAATCAATCATAAGTAAAAAAGGCACGATTTTACGTAAAAAACTCCCTATTAAACGAGGAGAAAAAATCACGGGACACGGAATCCAAAATTTTTTACTAGTGACAGTTTATTGGTTACATAAACCACAAATCTCAAGGGTTACAACCATTTACTTCAAACAGCCCGTACAAGAAATATAAAGTGAAAGAGTAGAGATGAAACCTGGTAGATGTTCTTCTCAACAGCAAGAATTTCGTACATGTGATTGGCGGAGACTTGAACTTAATTCAAAACCCAACCGGAGGCTCAAATCTTCCTCTTCTCCTTCTTCTCTCTCTTTCTCTTCTTTTCTCCCTCTTGAACAGCGCTCAAAACTGCTCTGTTAAACCCTAAAACGCGTGGTGCGCGTTTTATAAAAACGGCCCATGCTCGACCACAATTAAGGCGTGAAGCGAGTGAAAGCTACTGAAAAATGCGCCTCGAGCGCCCAATAAGCGTAACTCGAGCCCTCCTCATGGGGTGAGGATATTTGCCTCTATCTACCACGACAAGTGAGTATGGGCCCACACGAAAGTTATCCATAACCCAATAAATTTTTCCTCACGACTGTGTGGGGCTATTCATCGTCATCCCGACAATAGTGAACAGCAAGTTTTAAGCTTCCCCTTTTGTAATGTTTTGGTCATCGTATCCGATCCATTCTCCTTGATCCTGACCTTTTTCAGCACCAATAACCCGTGTCAACGATATTCCGTACCCAGTGATACCTCATAACGATATGCTTTGATTTTGAATGAAATGACGAGTTCTTACAAAGGTGAATCGCACTTTGATTATCACAAAACAACACATATCACTTCTACTTGAGATCAAGTTTTCGAATAAATTTTTTCATCCATAGCATCTCCCTCCTTGCCTTCGTTATAGCAATGAACTCCGCTTCAGTAATGGAGAGAGCAACACACCTCAATAATTTTATTTGTCAGGAACCGGCTCCTCCCGTAAAAATGACTAAATATCCCGAAATAGACTTCCGTGAGTCAACATCATCTGTAATATCCGTATTAGTATACTCAACCAGAAGTGGCATATTACTTCCAAAGCACAAACACAGTTTAGAAGTTCCTCGAAGATACTTTAGAATCTATTTTACCGCGAACCAATGCTCCTTATCGGGATTTGATAAGAATCGACTGACAGCTCCAACAGTATAAGCTATATATGGCCTCGTACACATCGGGACATATATTAGGTTACCCACGGCTGAAGAATGGAGAATACCTTTCATGTATACCTTTTCATCTTCTATAGAAGGACATTGCCGATTACTTAACTTGAAATGATTGGCCAACATGGTGCTCACCGATTTTGACTTTTTTATATTGAAACGTTGAAACACTTTTTTCACATAGCTCTCTTGTGACATCCATAGCTTCATTTCTTTGCGATCGTAAAAAATTCTAATTTTCAAAATTTGCTTCACTAGTCCCAAATCTTTCATAGCAAAGAACTTCCCAAGCTGTTGCTTTAACTCCGTGATCCGGGAAGTATTATGTCCAACTATCAGCATATCATCCATATAGAGTAACAAAATAACAAAATTATCCTTAAAAAATGTCTGAACAAAGACACAATGATCCGAGGTCGTCTTCTGATAGCCTTAACCCACCATGATAGTCTCAAATTTTTTGTACCATTGCCTTGGTGCTTATTTCAATCCGTACAGGCTTTTCTTGAGATGACACACTGATTGGTCCTTCCCCTTAACCAGTAATCCCTCTGGCTGCTCCATGTAGATCTCCTTCTCAAGATCACTATGAAAAAATACCGTCCGCACATCCATCTGTTCTACTTCCAGGTCAAGAACAGCAGCCAACCCGAGTACCACTCGAATAGAAGACATCTTTACCACTGGAGAAAAAATCTCGTCAAAGTCAATACCCTTTCGTTGATTAAAGCCCTTCACAATCAGTCTCACTTTGTACCTCGGTTGTGAGCTGTTGTTATCTGTCTTCAACCCGAAGACCCACTTGGTCTTCAACGCTAGTCTTCCCTTTGGCAATCTTGTCAACTCAAACGTGAAATTTTCATGCAACGACGCCATCTCTTCTCTCATAACTTCCATCCACTCTACCTTGTGTTCATCCTCCATTGATTCCTCAAAATATTCGGGCTCTCCTCCGTCGGTGAGTAACATATACTTCTCGGCTGACAGACGAGTAAAGGGTCTTCAATCTCTCGTGGATCATCGGAGCAGAATAGTCTCGATAGGCTCAGCAGTATCAAAAGGGACAGCCTCATCCTCATCTCTATCAAGCATTGTAGTCTCATGGTTTTCTTCCTCTTCAGCATTGCCTTGATTTTTACTCTGATAACGGACAGGTGTCGGCGTGAGATTTGAATCACATGCCCGACTGTCATTATTTTTAGAGGCAAACTTTGCACATTTGTCAATATCTTCTATAGTCTCAGTCTCGATAAACACGACATCCCTAGATCGAACCAACTTCTTCTCAATCAGATCATACAGTCGATATCCAAACTCATCTTCCCCGTAACCAAAAAATATGCACTATCATGTCTTTAATTCCACCTTGGTCATTTCATCTTTGGAAATGTAAACAAAGACCTTGTATCCAAATACCCGTAAGTAATTGTAGGATACTTATTTTTCAGTTCATATCTTTTCAGGCACTTCTCCATTCAAGGTACCATGTAGTCACAAATTGATGACATGAGCCACAGCCCTCAAGGCTTCCCTCCAAAATGAACCAGGGAGCTTCGCCTCCGAAAGCACACATCGGACCCTCTCTATCAGAGTCTCATTCATCCATTCGGCCACCCCATTTACTTGCGGTGTCTTCGGTGGAGTCTTCTCATGGTAAATTCCATGAGATCGGCAAT
>JAOVVI020001471.1:0-24246 GCA_028571085.2 Nepenthes alata
AACGAGCGGGGACCATTCTAGATTTTAGGGTCATGTGGGTAGCGAGTGCATGGAGGGCGCGGGGATTCGGACAAGCTCGAGCGAATGGAGAGCAGAAGGCAGGTGCGGTATCCCTGAAAGTTAGAACGGATAGCAACGGATAAATGTTGATACTGTATCTCGACAACCCATAACCCGACATCGATACAATAGTATATATGGGCACAGAATATGTCAATTAGACAAATGTCTCTAACAGTTGTCTCTGGCTAACTTCCTTTTTTCTCTTTCTCTTCTTTGAGAGAGAGGCTTTTTTTACAGTGAGAGACACCATTTGGTTAGCGAGCCTCTGAATCAGTGCGTGGGCATAGTACCACCCTTAATTCATGTGCTATGCCATTCGCCTGATGGGCTCTGTGGTATCTTCTGTTTGGCTATCGATACTTGGACCCTTATCCACTTGTGCATTTGGACAATCCATACTTGGTCGTATTCATCATCATCATTATTAACCATCTATGTTTTCTTTAAAATATATATTCATTTTTTATTTAATTATTTTAACAAAACTAAAAAATACGGATTAAAAAATAATCCAATGGCTTGCGGCCACATTTTATGCATTTGGTACCTGATCGCCACCCACATGGACTAAGAAATAATCCAATGGATTAAGAAACAAAACCGTCATTGCCATTCACGCTTCATACATATTGCGCCTTCTCCCTCGACTCGATTGCTGTCTCCAAAGTTACAGTGGTGACTCATCACAATCTCTCAAAGGAGATGGAAAACTCAAAGGCTGGTCTCTTGAACATGATGGTGACCCATCCCTCTCCCCCGAAGGTGAAGACAACGACGTTGGTGTCGGCAAAGACAGCAACCCATCACTCTCTCCCTAAGGAGACAACAAAGATGGTGGCAATAGCGAACCCGAAGGCCTCTCTCTCGAAGTTAACAGTGTAGGCTTCGAAATTGTGAAAGGCCTAGTTTCTCAAATTTGGTTACTTTCATTTTAACAAGTTAAAGATTATTTGTTCAATAATTTCATAAATATTTTTATGATATATATTGAGTTTTTTTGTTAGATTTTTCTTATAAATGAAATAGTTTGGCTAGTGTAGATTTATCTCTTGGAATGAGACATTTTGTCTATTATAAAAAGTTCTGATGTGTCTCGAGGACTCGAATTATTGTATAATTTAGGAAGCCACCTTATCACGTTTAGTTGTACGAACAACTGGTCCGATTTTCATAACTTTAAATTCGGATCCTACATATCACAACAAAACAAATAAGAGATAATAGGTATACGATACTCACTCCCTAGAAAATTTTCTACTAAAATGAGAAAAATGCAAGGAAACATATGCAAGTAGTTAGAGAGGATAGAAAAGAGTGTCTATATGGAGGACAATACTCCTTTTTGTACACTCGTTTGGTAGAATGACTTTAATTTATGCACTCGTCAAGGTGAGTGTCTTTTAAATTTACGCACTCGACTGGTGGTGTGTCTTTTTATTTATGCACTCGACTGGTGGTGTGTCTTTTTTCTTTTTGTACTTGTTTGACTTTGTTCTTTTTTTTCCTTCTCACTAGGCTTTATTGGTCACCGCCTGGAACAATGTGTGGGCATGTGCCGATTTATTTTAATGGTTAGGGGTGTTAACTATAAGTATAACGACCACCTTAATTCAATAACAAAATCGCCTGGCTACCAGCTAGTGGATCGTCCCAGCTATCGCCTGTATATGGCCTTTAAGTGACTCATTATGACTCCTTAATGCTTTGCTGTTTAGGTCATGTCCCTCGAATGCCTAATGGGCTCTGAGGTATTTTTTTGGACAGTTATCATTTGACCCTTTTATCTATCTATACATTGAGCTGTCCTGATTCTAACTATACCAATCACTAGTCTCCCATGTTGGGTGATTTGAATTTCAACTCCCAATATATCATTAATGGGACATTAGCTACAAATTCTTCAATGAGTGTTCCTTCCTCAAATATTCTATCAATTTGGGATCTTGTTTGGCCTGATTTGATTCTCTACCATCAAAGCTATGATTTGATATGTCCCTGGCTTGAATGCCCTTTGATCACTCCTCTTAGTTATGAATTGTGGAGCTCTTTTTGCTTTACATCATGAGGAGTCATTTGTCTTGCCCGATGGTATGACTGTTCTAGGCCAGCATAGAGCTTTTGATACTACAAGCCGGAGTCAGTGGGAGTTTTCTTTCAGCTTTTAAGGTTGAGATCCGAGGATACGTTTGAAAACTGTCTTGGTTACCCTCTTTTATATGGAAAATCACCTTGGTTTTCTTCTTTTATGTCCATCCCAAAATTGGGCTTGCGTGTTATAACGACGCCCTTTTCTTGTTGACCCTCATGGAGGTGATCAAGATATATATTGTCGGTATGAATGGATGTCTTTCTTTTCATTCTCTTCGTTCTTATAGGTCCTCTGGCACAATTTGTGTCCAAGTATTTAGAAAGAAGACAATATTTTTATTTAGGTTGTTGTTCTGTCTTCTTTATTCTCTTCAAGATTACACTTTCGTTATTGTAAGCTTGTATGCTGTGAAAGGAATCAATGAATAGAACTATCCAAATGTTGTCATTTTTCTTTGCATGCTCAAACACGCTCACGTTCTTTGAATATTTGAAGTGTTTGAATGTTATTTTTTGTCGTTCAATGTCTAACAATTTGATAATTCAGACTATTGACAATTCAGTCTTCTGACAATCTAACATGTGATAATTTACTTTGAACGCTCAGTTTATGCATCCATAAATCAATCAAATCAACTTTAGTTAGAGTGATGTCAGGGCCACCAGATGCTAGTCTATTAATTTGAGAAATGATATGTCAGGGCATCATAACCTGTGTAGTGTTGTAGATGCATTGATCTTGGAGTTAGAATTGCCAGCTATCTACCTACTGTGCTAGGAAGTGTTATGTCAAGTGATCATTATTGTCACAGCAAAGTAGGCATGCCGCAACAAACTCTGATGTGGTCACGTGTCTCATCCATAATAGCAGTGCACCTCTTTAATGCCCTCAGACAATGCCATTTTCGGACCAAACTGTTGACTATTTAAATTCTGGCGCTCTTTTATTTCTACACTTGTTCGAATTTCAAATTTCTCAGCCCTCATTTACTCTTTTCTTCTTGCTTCCATAGCTCCTCATTTAACTTCTTAGGGCGTCTCTATGATTCGATCCATCCTCACATGTGATGATGTGGATGATATTTATAATAGGTATAATCTCCCTATCAGCATTTCATACCAGGTGACTTTGCCTAATGATAGAACTTGCTCTCCATTACCATTTATGAAGCCCAGCTGAAGGAAGGCCTTCGCAGTCCCTTTGCCAATGAGTTGTTTGAGATTTTAAAGGCTCTTCAGATTCTTATGGTATGCCTCCATCCCAATACCATTAGATATATGATTTCTTTGTATGTCTTCCTTTGTCATTAGAAGCTTTTCTTGGACATCTAATATATCAAAGTTGTTTTTTGGTTCAATTAGGAGGCGACTGGATTTCATTTATCTTTTGAAAAAAGTATAAAATTTGTTGGGGTAACGAGATTCAATAAAGGGCTACAAGGACCGATATTTTTATATTGCGGTCCCTTCCGACTGAACTCTTTCCAATAAATAGGGTAAGGTGAATTTCGTTTTCTCTGGAGATGTCATAGAGATTGAGTCTCACGTGGCTCGACCCTTGATAGAGCTGATTAAGGGGAATGTTGTCTCACTTTGAAGGATGAATAATATTTTTACCCGGTAGGCTTTCACTAATGACGGCTGGTAAGTTAGAATGGAAGGGGAGGATGTTGTTGTCATACCTTTTTGTCAGCTTAAGAGAAAAATGAGAGAGCTTTTTATTGAGAACTCTCCTAATAGGGCAACCCACAGGTCAGATCCCCTCTTATCTTCCTCGACCGACAAGGTCATCGATGAAGTTTGTGATGAGATGACCGCGTAACATACCGGTGAGTCGTCTTAGAGGCTAGGTTCTACTCATTCTTCACCAGATCACCCAGTTTTTGAAGGGTCACCCAAATTTATTGTGGATGATATGGCTTCATTAGCCACTGGTTCAAGAATGAATAACCCCGTCACTAGCAAATCGAATGAACTGTTCAATAATCCATTTGTACCTGAGTATGGCGCCCTAGTTTTTATTAATCTCTCGCCCGATGAACCTGTTGACATGCCTCCTGTTGCTTTTGTTGATGAGTCTGTTAATAATGGTCGGGTGGAAGAAGAGATTGATAATAATCCAAAGGTTGCGGAGGAGATTTCTCATGGTGATGTTCCAACACCCAAATAACTAAAGGACTCGTGTTCTTTTTCTCCTCCCCGGGGTTTGAAGTCCCTCTTCAACGTCACACTTTCCCTCTTGTGTGCTAGAGGACACCTTCCATCCATGGGTTTGGAGCTTCTCCTGGTCCATCTTTCCAAGAGAGTTTTTTTTCCATTGAGGTATCGCTCGTGGAGCCCTTTTCTTTTGATTATTCTTTTTTGTCATCGTTAGTTGTGATTGACTTTTTCACTTTGCTTGACAGTTGTAGGAGCTAGTTCGTTTGATCGCAGATGGGAAATACCAACGAGATGTTGAGATTTTTCGTTTGTCTTAAACGTTTGCCGAACCTACTATTCTCAGGGAGATGAAGATTCGGGTTGATACTGCTATTGTTGAAGCCTAGTAGAGTCGAGATTGGGCCGTTTTCCTAGACAAAGCATTGTCCAAGTGGCTGGCAAGATCCTAAGAGCTCTCAGATAAAAAATCTCTAGCCCTGGATTTGATTGCCTCACTTGAGGACAATCTCTAGGAGGTTGAGCAGCGATAACGATTTTTAAAACAAGTGTGCTCGACTGGAAGGAGAGTTAAAGATATGCCTCTGACTTGAAGAGGTTGGACATACACTAGATGAAAAATTTCAAGATAGATTCCATTGCTATAGGTGGATCGTGTCGTTGGTTACTCGTGAGTTTCCTCTAGGCTACCTTAATCCAAAACATTTTGGAGCTTCTCGTCGTTCAAGCTTGAAGGATTTCTCTAAGCCAAGTTGAGATCCATCGCCATGATCTCCAGGGGGCTCCCGACTTTAGGATAATCGAGATGTTTGAGTGTAGGCAAAATGGTAGTGGCATTGTAACCCTTCTCTTAGATGCTTCAGGTATCCGTGTAATAAATATTTATTCATTAATAAACCAGCTAGAAATTTCCAGTCATTGTCACTAATTTCTTTGTATGTTGAATATTTTGTTCAACATGTTCTTCGTTTACCGACTAAGCATGGTTACTATTTTCACTGAGCTTGGTCGGATTCTAGTCAGTCAACCATATTTATTTGATAGTGCTTATTCTTGTGAGAGGACGTCGTGGTACTTTTTTTGTTGGATGGTACTCTTTCCTGTGAGGGGATATTGTAGCACTCTTTTTGTTTGATAGTGCTTTTTCCTATGAGAGGACGTCATAGCACTTATGCTAGGAAAGCCTCTTGCTGGCCTAATAGGTGTGGTTTCCAAAGTCTCTGGGCTATGTCGAAGCCTACTATGTCAATCTCATCTGACTAATGATGCTCATTTCTATGAGAGAACATCGTTGTACTCATGCATCAGGCCCTAGTCCGTTGACGATCTTTGACTAATAGTACTCTTTTCTGTGGGGGGACATCGTAGCACGAATATTGAGAAAACCTCTTTAGGAGAGGTAAGAATTCTGTCCACAAGGCCCTCAGGCCTTTTTATGATCCCTACCAATAAACTCCTTGAATTTGCCCGCGGTAATGGAATTAGATACCTTCCGGTCTTCACATCAATCTTCCCTTTCGAGCCACTTGAATTGCCGAACACGATCGAGTCTCCTTCTTCAACGCACCGATATCTCCAACAAAGGTAGAAGGATGTAAGTGTTTGAATAGCAAAGAGAAAATGTAGAGAAAACTAGTTAGAACATGAAGCTCAAAGTTGTAGTTTTTTAATTTTCTCAAAAGAAGCAAGATCAATGGAATTTTGAACAACATTCTTCTCAAGTGAGGCACAAAATTTATCTGCCAAGAGTCCTAGGGTTCTAAAATTATAAGACAAGTATTTATAGAGGACGAAAGAAACGCATTCAAAAGCATGCCCGTCGCTCGAGCGTTCGGCAGGCACATGGAGATTTTCTAGAGAAACCCTCATGCGCTCGAGCTCATGGTGGCGCAAGCGAGCGGGGACCATACTGGATTTTAGGGACGAACGGGTAGTGAGCGCACGGAGGGCGCGGAGGCTTCGGACGGGCTCAAGCGACTGGAGAGCACACGGTAGGCGCGGAATCCCTGGACGACGGAACAAACAGCAACGGATATGTGTTGATATTGTATCTCGACAACCCATAACCCGACATCAATATAGTAGGGCATAAGGTCACGGAATATGTCAATTAGAAAAATATCTCTAACACATACAATGTCACGCAAGTATACAAATGAGAAATCAATGTAATAAATTCATAACATTATTATTAATTTCAATATGAGTACATTATATATGCATTCCATGTATCGTGTATAGAACTTACCTTTATCTAATGGAGGTTTATTGGTAGTATTTTTTGAGATGGATGACATTCCATATCCTTGGGAGCAATTTTTTCTTCTGAGTGCGTAGTTTATACACACCGTTTTAACGAATTGCTGAGATTAGACATGGTTCCTTCGAATTAGGGGACAATTTATTATTGTCCATAATATTGCTAGTAGCCTCTATGCTTCTCAAAACTAGGTCCCCCACCTCAAATTAGCAAGATTTCACCTTTTTATTACAGTACCAAGCGACTCATTACTAGCAAACCACCGTCCACAACCTTATTGTGTCTTAGGCTTCCTTAAGCAGGTCGATGTGCTCTATCAGAAGTTAAGAGTTGTTATACAGGTTAAAGCTTTCAACTCAAAAACTGGGTAGCCCGATTTCTACCAGAATGACCGCCTCTAACCCGTAACACAAATTAAATGGCATTTCTCATGTTGGTTCCCACGGGGTTGTCCGATATGACCACAGTATGGAGGGTAGCTCATCTACCTAGGAGCCCCTTGTATTTTCTAGTTTGTTTTTAACTCGTGTAGCAAGGCTTGGTTTATCACTTCTACTTGCCCATTTATTTGTTGATAGGTAGCACGAGTATGAACTAGCCTGATTCACAAACTCATGCAGTAATTGATGAATCTCTTACAAATGAATTGGGTTATTGGTCACTATAACCTCAAAAAACCCAAACCTACAAATAATGGTCCGCTAAATGAACTATGGCATGTTTTGTTTCATTATCCTTGGCAATGGGGAGGCCTCCACCTATTTTATGAAATAGTTTATGGTGATTATGACAAATTTTCTCTAACATGATGTAATGAGTAATGGGCCTAATATGTTAAGTTCCCACTTAGCAAATGGCCAGGGTGACAGTAGGGTTTGGAGCTGTGTGTAGCTGATGAGAGAAATTTCCGTGGATCTAATAATTTTCGTATTTTATTACAAACTCCATAGCATCTCTCTTTATCATGGGCTAGTAGTATCCCTGCCGCATGACTTTGAACGCCGAGTTCTTACCCTCACATGTGATCTACAAATTTCAAGATGCACTTCGCTCAATGCGTAGAAAGCTTTTGTTGGTGTCAAACACGGTATGTAGGGAATGGAGTACCCCTTCAATAAATTTTCCCGTCCATGAGGGTGTAACATCCTGATGTCCTTTTTATGCACTTAGCATTTTTTAGGTTTTTCAGTAGAAGGTCTTCTTCCAGGTATATTCTTTACAGAGTCATCTAGGTATTGCTGTCCGAGATCTAAAACATCTCTTCTTCTAGGACTTCTATGCTCGAGATAGTGAAGCTTTTCCCATCTTTTTGGTGTATTGCTCAAGATTCCTAATTGCTGCCTCTTTCATCAACTGATCCGCCTTCCAATTGTCTTCTATCAGGATGTGGCATATTTCCACTTTATCAAACGACTAAGTCAGGCCCTTTACTTTAGCGAGATATTTTGTGAGCAATGAAATAAGTGTTTCAAAATTTTTGGTGACTTGGTTGACAATCATTTTAAGTTACTGTGAATGATCAGGCTTCTTGCTAAACATTCTTTCGCTAACATGAGCCCGACTAATAAGGTTTTGTATTCAATTACATTGTTGGTCGAAAATCTAAGTGTCATCAAATATTTCATCTCTGACCTATTTGAAATTCTTAAGACCATGCCTACCCCATTTCCTAATTGGCATGATAACCCATTCATGTGCAAGATTCTGGAGCCTCTTCTTAGTGACGAGTGTTCTGAAACTTCTCAAGATTATTTGGAATCGGGTTTGTCATTTCGATTATAAAATCTATGAGGGCTTGACCTTTTATGGTCAGTTGTGCTCGATATTTTTTGTCAAACTTGCCTAAATCAATTTCCATTAATTAGTCAGCTGGATGCTTCGGGTTTCTATAGGATCCCCTCTAGCATCTGATCGGTGAGGACGATGACCTTGTGAGTTTGAAAGTATGGCTACATCGTTCTGGCTAAGTGAACCAACACTAGGGGGCGATCCTTTTGGAATATGAATAACAAGTCTTGGTATCTGTCATAATTATGTTGACGTATTAGACCAGTCGTTATACCTTAGACTCTTGCCTGAGCAGAACCAAGCTTAGCACCATGTCGGATATAGCCAGATAGAGAAATAGTTCCTCACCTTCTTTCGGATAAGACAAGAGTGGAGGATCGGTAAGGAATTCTTATAATTCTTGGATGGCTGATTGACAATCTTTCATCTATTGGAAACCTTTTTCCTTGATTCCTCTTAGTGCCTTGAAGAAGGAAAGATATTTCTCTACTTCTTGTTGCTGGAAGTCTTCTTTGAGTGGTTTGATGCTTTATTTCTATGTGGTCTCGTTGATACCATAATCACAACTTCGAACGCTACCCGATTGCGTGGTTGCTCTTGCTGCCCTAACTAATTGTTATTGGCACTCCCGAAGGATTGCCATGGATCTCTCAGAAACTTGTTGAGATACCATTTTTGGATGTGGGTCTTAATTTCTTTTAATAGAGTTCAATAGCCCTCAATATTATGACACAAAAAGTGATGGTAGAAATAGAAATTTGACTAATCTTCTCCTTTCGGATTATTGAGCGGTTTGAGCCACTCCAGAAGCTTCTCATTCCATATCTACATAAGGGCTTTCATCTGAGTGTCATTCAATGAGGTTAGGTTTAAAGGCCTATACTCCCTTCTAGTGATTGGTTCCATCCTCGATTGTTTCTTAGGATCTCGGGTAGTAGAATTATCTCTATTCCTCTTCTTCTCGCTTGTAGATCCCGAGTGGTGGTCTGCATTCTTCGACTTCTTCGCTTCATTGGCCTCTTCGTTGGTGATGTACGCGCTAGTGATGGTCTCCACCTCATGAAAGGTCTTAGACTCTTACAAAACCAAATATTTAAAGAATTTATCCGACTGCATGGTCGTCATGAAGGAATTCAGCTTCACATCGCCGGTTAGCTTCAATATCCTTCGGGCCTCAACATTAAACTAGACTAAGAAGTGCTCAAACTCTTGTTTGGCCCTTGTCGGATGCGGATAAGGTGCCATGGCTACTTTTCTTTCTTTCGGCTAGATGCAAATTGTGAGAGAAAAAGGTCAACCAGCTCCAAGAATATTTTGATTGAATTTGGTTGCATCTACTAAAAGAAAATTTGGGTATCACCTTTAAGGGTCAACGATAAGTAGAGACACAAGGCCAGATCATCTAGGCCTTGGAATCCCAATAAGATACATAAGTGATTTATATAGTTTATGATATAAAAACTTCTGTCATAGGGCTCTAGGGTCTCATTTTGAACTTGTGAGGGAGTAGATGCTTTGATCTCCCTCGTGAATAGTGACCTTCTTAGGTCAGTCGGGTATCTGTTTACCACAAACATTTTATATTTGTTGCCTAGTTCAGTATTTTGAACATGGTGTCCACTTAAGCCGCCAGCATCTCTGTATTTATATTGGTTGCTGAGCGAGTATTTTTATAGCTATCCTCTGTCAGGATGTCTCTATGTGAAATGATGTACTTGGATGGTACGCTTGTTTGGGTCCTAGTGTTAGCCATATTCCTTCTTCTCGATTAAGTGGCTTGATTATCTGTTTCCCATAGATGGTGCCAATGATACGTCTGGGGACCCTAATTATTGTACGAATTAGGGAGCCACATTGTTATATTTGGTTGCACGAATAACAATGGGTTTGATCTTCATAACTCTGAATTTAGATCCTATATACTATAAGAAAATAAATAAGAGATATACAGGACTCACTCTTTAATATATTCTCTAACGCTTAAGTTAAAAATTTTTCTATTCGGATAAGAAAGATGTAAGAAAATATTTGCAAATATTTAGAGATGATGGGGAAGAGTGTTCGTATGAAAAATAATACTCCTTTTGGTGCACTTATTTGGTAGAGTGACTTCAATTTATACACTCATCGTGTGAATGTCTTTTAAATTTGTGTACTTAGATGGTGAAATATCTTTTTTCCTTTCATAGTCATTGTTTGACCTTGTTCTTTTTTTTTCCTTCTCTCTAGGAGAGAGGGTTGCATTTATAGTGAGAGACATCACTTTGTTGGTGAGCGCCTGGAATTAATGTGTGGGCATGTACCACTTCATTTCAGTGGTGATAGGCATTACCCACAAGTATAACGAATGCCTCAATTCAATAACTAGACTACCGGCTACCAATTAATGGATCGACTCAGTCATAATCTGTATCTAGCCTTTAAACAACTCATTATGACCCTTTAATATTTGACTGTTCATGTTATATCTCTTGATTCATGTGTTGTACCATTTGCCTGATAGACTCTGAGGCATTTTCTTTTAAACCATCATCATTTAGGCCTCTTATCCACCTGCGTAGTGAGCGATTCCGTTTCTGGCCGTACCTATCAAGTTCTAGTTTGGAATATGTTTAAAAATAGATCATGTTACATAATAGCACACTAAGCATCTGGTCTATTCTTTTTGGATGGATTTCCAAGAACAATGAAAAAGAAAAAATAGTTTTGATAGGGCTGAAATTTTCAGTGACGGCGGTGAAGTACTTGATTTCTTAAATATGAATGTTGAAAAATCTTAAATAAATTATTCTGATTCTATACATCAAGAAGTGTAGAAGAATTAAAAGCTGCAATATTTGAGGTACTCATGGCTCATGAAAAATGAAAAGTGAGAAATTGAATTTAGAGAAGTTCTAAAGTAAAAATAATGTGCCAAAGTGTGGAGAAGACGTGATGACCTTAAGCATTAAAAAAAAAAAAAAAGAGAAGTAATATCCGAAGCATGTTATATCAAGATAACAATAAGTACTACGGCTCTTCGAAATTGAAAAAAGAAAAAGGAAAACTAAATCACCACTATTTGGAATGAAAAATTAAAATCAAGATCACAGAAATATACATCTGAATTCTCTGATACTATATTAGAATTTGGAGGTATTTTACATTTAAAAATATTTGTGCAAAAGAGTGAGGAAGAGATGATTCAGGTTAAGATAATGTTCCAGTCATGAATAACCAAACATGATGCTATATAATTCTGGAATTCAGTGGCCAGAACAAAATATTGTAAAACTGCTCAACAATGGCAGAGCTTGAATTTGATGCACGAATGAATGATGAGAAACAAAACAAAAGTCTTCTAGAAGCAAAACATCAGTTCACGAACAAAATATAAGAAAAAAGATGCAGAAGCACCATGTAAATAGTCAGCTCATAAAGCTATTTGTGTATTATTAATTCAAGAACTTATTTATAATGAAAAGAATCAACTACTTATATAGTAGTTACCAAATAATTACAACCATTGGATAAGTTACTAAGTAAACAAAACCTGTTCTTATATAGAAAACACAAATGTGTATTTAAACTAAAATGATATTTGTATAATATCCTGAAACATAAGAAAAAGAAATTGTGCTTCTTCTGATCTGAATCCGATTGCTCATGTTGTCAACCAATCAAATCTTGTTGTACATATTGTTTGGATCGTTTGCTGAAGTTACTTCTTGATCTGTTACTTGAATAGCAGATTCTCTGTGAATCCGATATGAAGATGAAATATGCTACACTGCTATAGTAGTGATGTTTTATTTGATGACAACGGCTTCTATTGCTGTGAAGATAATCTGCTGAATTGCTGAACTTCAAAAAGCTGAGGCACGTGTACTTACCAATTCATCTAGCTGAACTGATGCTGAAAACACATTGTAATGCCTGATTATTCATGCATGGTTTATAACATCATTATTGTATGTATTGGATTAATATGATAAATAACTATTTAGTAAAAAATTTGAAAAAGATTTAAAATTGAGAGTATCTAGTCCAACACTTGAACTCACTTATCTTCACCATCATGCATGGTAAAAACTATGTGCCCGATTGGCGCCTATGAGGTGCTCGTACATAATTTAGACAGATTATATAACACCTAAAATATGCCTATTGTAGTACTCATGTGCGGTTGTGGCGGTATATTAGTACTTGATTCGTGCCTCATATGGTATTCATGCACGCTCCTATGTTTTGGATGGCACTTAATGCGCGCTTTTTGATGTTTATGTGCCGATTTGAGTATTAAAGGGTCTTTGGTGATTTTTTTGACATTTTGTGTGGGAAAAGGGAGAGAAGATAAAGAAAGAGAGAAGATAAAGATGAAAAAAAAGAAAGAGAAGGAAAATGAAAGAGAGTTTGAATTTTTTAAGATAAATTTGCTAAATTTTTTATTAAAGACAAGTACTTATAAGCCCAATTTTTAGTCTAATTGTAAATTTTTTTGATTTTATTTATAATTATTATTTTAATATACTTGTAAGCTATTATTTACACCTATTCTTCACATATTATTGCATATATGTATTTTTTCACTAAATATTTTAAAGTTTTAGATAGTTTTATGGAAGATTTAAAAACTTTGTTAATTTTTTATTAAATAAGTGAAAATTTTTAAAAGATTATATTTGTATATAAAATTATGGTAAACAAAAAGTCATGAAATATTATACATTTGATCTAGTATGTATCAATCTATATAAGCATTTGGTAAGAACTTTATTTTCTTATATGATTTGTGTGACAAATCGTATTTTTTCACCGAAAATCTGACAGAATTTCGTCTGTAATACTGATATCTGCCAATATAAAAAATTGTACAATCTTTTATATAAAACATAATACATCCAATAATTCAAACATCCAACATTAAACAATAACACACAAAAATCACAACCCCTCAGAGGATCCGATTGCCACATGCTAAGGATCCAACCATATTTCTCTCAACATACATACACAAAACACATTATAATGATTTCGTCAAACTCGGACAACACCAATCTATTGGCCGCCTCTTCAATTTGTTGCGAAACCTCAAAAGGCCTATAAACTTCAACCACAATATCATTTGTTCCCGAACTCAAAATTATTTTCTTCAAGATACTTTCAGAAATATCTGACCACTCTTTTTGATAATCCAATCAAGCTACAAATCTAATCTCTTATTTTAATCCTTAATTCAAATCTTGTCACCAATAGCTGCGAATATACACACTTTTACTACGCAACTTTGATCGATCATCTGCATCCAATCGCAATCATGGGCATCAAAATTAGAATACATTGCATTCTCCTCATCTCGATAATGTATTGATCGGCAAACTCAAGAATGACATTCTGATTATCAAGTAATGATCTGACTTCATCAACTTATCCATTATCATCCAAATTTCCATCTAATTCCTCGTTGTCCAACACAGACGAGAAATAAAATCTCAAATGCTTCTTCATCTTGGCTTCTACCTTTAGGCATGAGACGCATGAACAACTCGTCACTCCTCTAAGAGAAGAATCTTTGATATTTCTTACGAACTTAGACCACTCCAACTCCAAAAAAGCTGTTGACAACCTCAATCGCCCCCCGAGCTTTCATCCATCAATCAAGGCTCTACTTGATCGCGTCCAACTCCATGACCGCTCGAATAAAAAGAACTTCACTTATGATCTTCACAAAAGCTTCTTCTACAAAAAAGAGTTTCGTTCGGAGCCCAATTCTACCACTTTATCGACAAACATCTCCTTATACTCCGTGAAATTTCAGGCTGATCCATCAAAGCCGCCACTTCTCCAAAATCGTTGTACTCAAAAAAATTTCCGCATAATTAATGTCCTCAAACCGGATTTCAAATTAGTTTCTCGATCTAAAAATCAAACTTGAATCTTACAACCGAGAGCTATGACCCATATACTTCCGCTACACTACTCAGATTAATCACCAGACTGTAAATTATCGCTATACCAAATTTCAACCCAGAGCTTAAATTCTTATACAAGCCTGCAACGAAATTTGGCACAACATCAAACCACAATCGAAACCTCAAAACTAGAATATCCCGCAACCTTATTATGTCGTTGGCAAACCGACGAGTCAACTTTTCATCCAAATACATCATCCAAATGGGCCATAAATGGGCCAACCTTGACAACCAATCAACAAATACCTAAACTGCGTCCATATTTCTAACCGTCCTTGGCAATCCTGAAGCAAAAATTATGAAAGCTGCTCATACTCCGCTTTCTCTTATAAACATATGACACATCAAATTCGAAGGCTTTCGACCCATAATATCACCAATAATATTTTTTTTCTTGGCTGACACCAAAATTCTCCATCATAGCCCTTAAACGATCCACCCACTTATATTGTCACATGATTAACTCATTTTTTAAAATAATTTTTTCAAACCTTTATAATCAAATTGAACCATAATTATCTCCATACAAATAATATTTCTAAATCCTCAGAACAAAGACCTTAACTGCTAACTCCAAACCATAAGTGGAGTAATTTTGATCATAGATATCCAAACGCTGTAACCCATAGACAACTACCCGAATACACTGTAACTAAATACAACATCAAATCTTCCTCAAAAATATTACAACCTATCACAAATTAACTTGATCCATTAGGAATCGACTAAATCGACATTGTTGATAATCTGCCCTTCATTTCTTGAAATATCTCCTTACAATCACTATTCCAATAAACACTCAAGAAGGGAGAGACCCAAAGGAGGATGAGAGACAATGGGGAATCTAAGGTTTCCGAGTCTGTTTTTGAGCTCGAGCTAGTTAAGGAAGTGACATATCGTGCCAAGGTAAGTGCACTCATACGTTCATCTTTTATTTTCTTACACTTTTATTTCTTTTTTATTGGGTATCATCGTTCTGATACCGGATTAAAATTATATTATGTATTACCCATGGATTGAGTATGTATATATGTGAATTTCATTATTTGATTAATTGTTTTCGCATTATTTTGCGCGACCAAAGCCCTAACCCAATGCGTGTACTGTTCACCCGCGCCTGGACCATTTCAGCCTTTGATTTTTGGGGCTTGTCTATAATTTGGGATTAGGATATAACTACCCATATCTTGTATATTTTAATTTACCGATTAGATCTCTAATTTGATTGTTTTATGTGAAAATCCATTCATTGGAACCCTAAGATGCACCCAGACCCCGTTTTAATCGATTATTTTGGGTTTTATACTTGATTCGGCCTTAGATAATGAAAACCCATTACTTGAGTATGCACATATGTGAATTTCGTACCAAATTTTAGAGTTTTGACTGCATTTGTTTTTAAATATGGAACTCTAACCTCGTGCCTCAAAGTTTATATCTCTCTAAATTAGGGGTTTTTTCTTAATTTAGCTTAAGGCAATCAAGATTCTAAGTGTTGAACGTGATGGCATCGCAATTTGTTCGCATGAATTATAAAAATGCTAACTTTATGTATCCCGAAATATTGTTGAACATGAATAATAATGATTGACCACATGTATGTTTTGTATGTTAAATTGTATATGTTTCAAAAATTATGTACGATTTGTTTATAAAGGAATTCGTGATTGGAAGCTTAAAAAAACGATGCTTGGTTCAAACGGTAAAAATTTTTCAAACTTCAAATTATGTTATGCATGTGATGAAAATTATGTGAAGGTTTATGTTTTGAGAATATGAAGTTGTATGACTTATGAACAATGATAAGAAAGGGGATATTCTGCACTTAAGTTATGGGTTTCGGCTATGGGCTTTGGTCGCGGGTATCAACCAGGGCCTTAACTATGGGCTTTGGCCACCAGTTTCGGCCACGGGCCTTAGCTATCGGTTTCGGCTATGCTTTGGCCACGGGTTTTGGCCACGGGTCTTAACTATGGGCTTTGACCACGGATTTTGGCCACAGGCCTCAGCTATGGTTTTCTGCTATGGGTTTTGGCCACGAGTTTCAACTATGGGTTTTAACTATAGACTTTGGCCATGGGTTTCGGCCATGGGCCTCAGCTATGGGCTTCAACTATGGGCTTCGACTATGAATCATTCTCCTGGAGTGAGAATTATGAAAATTTGGGTTTAAGAGAAGAATTTTCTATGAAAATAAGAAATTAAGAACAAGTTTTCTGAATAATTTGACAAGACAAGAAATCTGAAAGGAAACAAAGAGAGTGAATGGTATTATGAAGGTTTTACTTTTATACATGTCATGGGATTTATTAATTGCCATTCTTTCCTATATATATTTATATGTATATATATATATATATCATTATGTTTTGAATATGAAGTTACATGTTTCTTAATATTTTTATGTGTCTTGCTAAATTTTAGCTCACCCTAACTGCTTTTCTCCCTTCAGATGAGTATAAGTTACACCCGATGAGGTAGGGTATAAGATTTGAAGTCGGCTTGGCTTAAAGACATGGAAGATGACCTTGTGGATTTAGTTATGTAGTTTCATGTCTGCAGATGGGTTATTTTAAAATTTTGATGCCTTTTGTTCAAAGATATATGCATATGATGATGAGGATGATGATAAACTCGTAGTATAGTTCTTGCTGTAATGATGAAGGTATATATTTTCGTAGGTTTTTATGGTTAGATTGGATACCTAGTGGTATCAATTTTGAGCCAACGTTGTACCGGAATTATAACATTGATGTGACGTGGAGTTTTGTGGCGTTTGGATCCTGTGTGTTGAAGATGGATTTGTTGGTTGTTAATTTTGGTTGGATTTTTTTATTGTTATTCATGTGTTTGTATAGTTTAATGTATGTATTACAACCAGACTCTTTTCGGTTTTTGGTTTGGATACGGGACATCATAGGGTGATAGACATACCGCTATGCCACGTGGTGTTCTGACTATTTTCAGGCAACATGTGATGGTTAAGTAGTTACAGACCATAAATGTAGCCGATACTTTAGAATGTCTAGAGTAACACATTCTTCTTCTCGTTCTCCCGCACCTTTAGCTAGTAAGGTTTATTGACCCTAATCCGCAAATATAAGTAATTATGCATAATTGACATCCCAAAAAGAGAAGAAGGATAAAATGTGTTTCAAAAGCATAATTGATCACATCTTGCATTTACGCATCATCGATATATTCGTATATCCCTTTTTTGATTTATTTTGCTTATATTGCTTACCGTATTGATTGTATTGTGCTTGTTGAGTTTCGGTTCACCCTTACTTCTCATTTCACCCTTACTTCTCATTGTCTCCAGATTAGCACAAATCTGTTATACCTGATAGGACACCATAAAGATTCAAAGTGGTCTACGTTTGGATTCGGAAGATTTTGTTGAAGGTTTTTAAATTGTAGCTTTATTTATGTCATGGGAATTTGTATATATGTATATTTCTTTTGAAAATCTCAATATATATTGTACATATAACTGATAATTAGATATCTTAGTTTTCGCTGTATTTAGGTTTATTTATGCTTTCGTAAGTTATATATGAATTTGTAACAGGTATCTAGTGGCATCTATCTTTAGCCAATATTGTGTTAGATACACAAGCCCCAAAAATCGAAGGCCGAAATGGTCGAGGCGCGGGTGAACAGTACACACGTTGGTTTAGGGTTTCGGTCGCACAAAATAATGTGAAAACAATGAATCGAACAATGAAATTCATAGATATACATGCTCAATCCATGGGTAACACATAATATAATTTTAATCCGGTATGAGGACGATGATACCCAATAAAAAAGAAATGAAAGTGTAAGAAAACGAAAGATAAGCGTATGAGTGCATTTATCTCGGCCTGATCTGTCACTTCCTTAACTAGCTCAAGCTCAAAAACAGACTCAGAAACCTTAGATTCCCCATTTTCACTCATCCTCCTTCGGCTCTCTCCCTCCTCAGAAAGTTGGGCAAAAAATGAGATAAAGAAACCCACGCGTGACTTTATATCAAACTAGCACTCAAGCGCCAGTTGAGTGCGCGGCAGGCCCACACATTCTATCTCCCAGCACTTGAGCGCTCAGTAACGCACTTCAGGAATAGCGCTACTGGTTTTGGAGCATGCTTGCCATGCACGAGCGCGTGGCAGGTGCCCGACAGGCAGCATCCCTCGATTCCTCAATTTTGCTTCCGGAACATATCTTCCCTCAAATATAGAGCCTAAACTTAATTACGTTAACTTATTTACCTCTTTAAAGATAATAATTTGGGACTCGGGACCTCTCAATCTCCCCTACTTAGAAAATTTTGTCATTGAAATTAACGATTCTCAGAAGATGAAAAAATACACATACCTTGAAACAAATGGGGGTATCTCTCCCGGATCTCATCCTCCATTTCCCACATGGCCTCCTCCATAGCATGGTTCCTCCATAAGACCTTGACCAAAGGGATCATTTTCGATCAAAGACAAATCTTCAATCACGGACTCCTCAACATAAGACAAATCTTTGTTGATTGAAGAAATTGTCCCAAAGCTTGGTACAGTCTCAAGTTATTATCAAAACTTCAAACCCAAATATTTAGCAACTTATCAGCCCATTGGCGCACCCACAAGCGTACTTATTCATTCCAATCGAATCATCCAATTTCATAATAAACGAAACAACATTGCTGGCTAATTCATAATTACCCAAATTTCCAAAATCGTTGCCGTGCTAACAATCCTAAAGCAAGACCACAAGCACTCACGGCTCACTTGACATCATTCCCTCCGAAGCATTGAAGACATATGCAATTCGAGGGCTCCCAATATTGACACTTCGGTACTAATGCTCGTCTTCTTGGAAAGACATCCAATCCTTCCTCACACCACTAAAACAGATTTTTTTTCTCTTCCTCTAACGCACAATCATTTCTTCCTTATGGCACAAATATTTAGATCCTCAAAATCAATAGATATTAACTGTCTCCAAAATCAACACCTATAAGTTTCCAAAGTAGAGACTTTAATTACTAATTCCAAACCACGAGTGGAATAACTCTGATCATGGATCTCTCACCCACTTAATTGAAGGGAATCCACCCACACACGATACAGAAAAATCATAATCTTAGATCTTCTTTAGAAGCATTACATTCTGCTATAATTCATTGGATCCTCGGGAATCAATCCAAATGATAGGATTGACAATTTACCTTTCATTCCTCAAAAACTATCTTCATGTGTCTCATCCCAATAGATACTGAACTCTTCCAAGCCAAACGCCTCACGAACGTTGCAAAATCTCAAGGGACTCTTAATGGACATTCTTTTTGGATTTATCTAGACCCAAGAGAAACAGATATTTCTGCAACGTCAATCAGTCCTTCGCAGAATAGCCATTCCTCAAAGCTTTATAGAACTACATGCCCATCATGACACTTCCTTAACCAAATCCACATTCTTTATTCAACCTAACTCATGGCTAACGGCCTTCGTAATCCATGATACAGCTCTCGAACAAAGTTCAAATATCCCCATGATCCCATAAATTTATCAATAAGGCCTTCACAAAATTAACCCAAATGTGACCGAAAGTCCTATTCAATTCGCCCACTGAAATACTGACAAACCTTCAAACTCAAACAGCATTATTGGAATTTTTGACAGCCAAATCCTTATCCCGAATGCTGCCATGGGTATAATTCTCAATTATCCACAATCAACAACATTATGGACACCTATCAATCTTAGAAATCATCAAATATTAATCTCCTGGTGACCTATTTTTTAAAAATTCACAAATAACCTCATCGGTTCATCTTACATACCTCAAAGGTTCTAGAGGATCCCATGGCGGCATCAAACTAATGTTTCCTTGGATCCGCATGGAATCCTCAACTATTTGCATTGATTTCGACGCAACCTCGAAATATCAATTGAAAGATCAATTACCTAATATTCCTTCCAAAAACATCTTCAAATATTCATATGACCAAAATTTCTTAGTGACCACAAAATGACCTCCAGATGTGGCCTCATATGCTAAATGAAATTGGCACAATCCTCATTAAACGATTCATAGACAAGACAATACTAATTTTATGATACCTTAATCAATTCTAACTCAATACTCCAAATCCCACAATCCAATTGTATAATTTATTATGCTTACCAATCCAATTCATGCTAGCATGATGGTTCACCCACCAAACTACCACCAAAATCAGGTCAAAGCTTGATCACTCAAAACAAATCAATTCAACCCAACCAATCGCATCTATGAACCTAAGAAAATATTGTAGACCTCGATATTGATAATATCAAGCCTCGATCCTTAAATAATCAAATAAACTTAGGAATCATAAATAAAATATAGATTCGGGACCACAAAATGATACATGTGCTACAACATCAAATCTTTGGAATCTTACCTTCATCACGGTAGATGACACATCTTCATTGCGCCATCACCACAAAACTCCAACTCCAAGGCAATGTACTTCTTCACTGTTCGGCCATAGGATAAGTATAATCCTCAATTTTGTGATCGAACCATTTACAATTTGAAACACGCTCCAAAAGTCACATCTCGAACATATTTATCCATAAAAATACCCACAAATATATACCACAATATATCTTTATCTTTCGAGACATTGGGTCACCACAACTAGATAAACAAACCTATCTTCTAATTCTATCTTAGTTCTATCCTAAGCCATTAAAGTTAAGGTAACTAGAACTACCCAATCTGCCATATTCATTCTACACATTCATCTACTAATTCAATCTTCCATATTCTATCCTAAACTTATGTGTAATATTTTGATCAAACCTAAGACATCTCTTCTCTAATACCATCTGTGACGTCTGTATCCAAATCGAAAATCAGCAAGGGTCCAGCTGTAATACGGACGTCAAACTATACAAACACCTGAACAACAATAAAACAAATCTATCCAAAATCAACAACTAATAAATCCATCTTCAACACATAGGATCCAAACACCACAAAACTCTATGTGGCACCAACGTCATAATTTCGATACAACGTTGGCTCAAAATAGATGCCACTAGGTATCCAATCTAACCATAAAAACCAGCGGAAGTATATACATTCATCATTACAGCGGGAACTATACTACGAGTTTATCATCATCCTTATCATTATATGCATACATCTATGAACAAAAGGCATCAAGATTTTAAAATATCCCATAAGCAGACATGAGACTACATAACTAAGTCCACGAGATCATCTTCAATGTCTTCGAGCCTAACCGACTTCAAATCATCTACCCTGCCTTATCGAGTGCAACTTATGCTCATATGGAGAGAGAAAAGTAATAATAGTGAGCTAAGATTCAGCAAGGCACATACAATTATTAAAAAATATATAATTTTATATTCAAAATATAACGTTACATATATATACATATTAATATATATAGGAAAGAATGACAATTAATAAATCCCAAAATATGAAAAAAAAGTAAAACTTTCATAATGTCATTCAATCTCTTTGTTTCCTTTCAGATTTCTTATCTTGTCAAATCATACAAAAAATTTATTATTAACTTCTTATTTTCTTAGAAAATTCTACTCTTAAATCTAAATTTTTATAGTTCTCACTCCAGAAGAACAATTTGTAGCCAAAGCCCATAGCGAAGACCTGTGGCTGAAGCCCATAACTAAAACCCATAATTGAGGCACGTGGCCGAAGTTCATGGACAAAGCCCATATTTAAGGCTCGTAACCAAAACCCGTGGCCAAATCCCATAGCCAAAACCAATAGTTAAAGACTGTGGCCAAAACCCGTGGGCAAAGCCAATAGCTAAGACCCGTGGTCAAAACCTGTGGCCAAAACCCATAGCCGAAGCACATAACATAAGTGTAAAATATCCCCTTTCTTACCCTTGTTCATAAGTCATACAATTACATATTCTCAAAACTTAAGCATTCAAATAATTTTTATCACATACATAACATAACTTGAAGCTTAAGAAATTCTTACCATTTTAACCAAGCATCATTTTTTTAAGTTTCCGATCACGAATTACTTCACAAATAGATCATACATAATTTTTGAAATATATATAATTTAACATACGAAACATACATGTGGTCAATCATCATTATTCACGTCCAACAATATTTCGAGATACATAAAACTTACATTTTCATAATTCATGCGAACAAATTACGGAGCCATCACATTCAACACTTAGAATCTTAATTACCTTACGCCAAATTAAGCAAAAACCCCTAATTTAGAGAGATATAAACTTTGGGGCGCAGGATTAGGGCTCCACATTCAAAAAACGGTCAAAACTCTAAAATCGGGCACGAAATTCATTTGTGTGCATGCTCAAGTCTTGGGTTTCTATTATCTAATGCCGAATCAAGTATAAAACCCAAAATACTTTATTCAAGCAGGGTCCGGGCGCATCTTAGGGTTCTGAAAGATAGATATTTACATAAAACCATCAAATTGGATATCCAATCAGTAAGTTAACATATAAAATATATGGGTAATCATATCCAAATCTCAAATTAGGCAAAAGCCAAAAACACCTGTGGCCAAAATTGTTTGGGCGTGGGTGAACAATATGAGCACATGGGTTAGGGTTTTGATCGCGCAAAACAGTGCAAAAATGATGAATCGGATAATGAAATTCACATATATACATACTCAATCCATGGGTAACAAATAATATAACTTTAATCAGGTATCAGAATGACGATACCCAATGAAAAAGAAATAAAAGTGCAAAAAAATGAAAGATGAGAGTATGAGTGCACTTGTCTCGACCCGATCTATCACTTCCTTATCTGGGTCGAACTCGGAAATGAACTCGAAAACCTCAGATTCCCCCTTTTCTCTCTTCCTTCTTCGGCTCTCTCTCTCCCTTCCTCAAAAAGTCAGGCAAAAAATGGGAGAAAGAAACCCATGTGCAACTTTATATCAGACTGACACTCGAGTGCCAGTCGATCGCACGGCACGAGTGCACATTCTTCTTCCCCACGCTCGAGCGCAAGCTGGTGTGCGGCGCTATTTGTTTTGGCACCTGCCAGCCACGCTCGAGCGCTTGCTGGGCCAAGGCACCCAATAGGCAACATCCCTCGATTCCTCAATTTTGCTTCCCGAACATATCTTCCTGTAAATATAGAGCCTAAACTTAATTACGTCAACTTAATTACGTCTTCAAAGATAATAATTTGGAACCTAGGACCTCACACACCCGGTCATACAGGGCCAATGAAACGCTACCCTAACCTCCTGCGATTCAGAAGCAGCCATTGTTCTTCCACAACAGTATCTTAAGGCGTGTTGATGATATCACCCGCTCCAATAAGCGGCCAGGATACGTGGCTAGGGTAATCCTTGGGTCTCCACCGTAATATCAATGGCATGTAAAGGGATACTACCCTCTAAATATAAATTTGTGATTCTGGTTTCATGATTTCTTATTCATTTGAGGGAAGATCACCATACTTATTTCACGTAGTTCTCACATCGGAAGAACGGACAATTCATATCACATATTGTGGCATTTCCTCCATATACTTTTATAATTTTCATATTTATTATGGGTTTAGATCATCACATGACTTAAGTATAAATACAATTAAACATAACACTTTGTAATGATTAGAAAATCATTACCACATCGGGTCACGTGACTTTGGAGCTTCTGGACGATAATTCTTTCACAATTGCTCAATACAATATTTTTTCGGATTACACAATTAAATATATGCAATTGTATATATATATATATGCAATTTAATTAATAATTAAATAATACAAAAATTATTCAAAATTTACCAAAGGGCTCAGGTGAACAGCACCTGCTACAGTAAATAGTGCACATTGTGCATAATCGGCCGATTCTTAACTTTTCAGGTATCCAATGGGTAAATTACCAAGTTTAAGACATGAATAATC
>JAOVVI020001472.1:0-24242 GCA_028571085.2 Nepenthes alata
CACCGATGAGATTTTGTGTATCATTGATTTTCATAAATCAGGCAGGTTGAAGTGATTACATAAACAGTTGACCTCAGATGGTTTAGGGACCTGTACTATTCCACAAGGCACAACTCGGGGGTCTGGTGTTTATGGGACTAATATTAGCGGATGATTTCCTTGCAATTTAGAAGTTTCAATGGGCTATGACTTTGGATACCCATTCAAAAGAACTGGAGTCTTTTTGTCAATTTATAGTTTCTTTGTTGGTAGAGATGATGACTGTAGGTAGACCTAGTTCTTGCTTTGGTTGTCTGTTCCAGTTGGCTGTGCACAAATTGGTTATTTAGCTAATGTTTGCTGGTGAGCAATGCTAACTCAGGGTTGTCGTCATTGAAGCTGGCTCATTGAAGCTGGCTGAGTGAAGCTTTCAGGCTTCTGCCCTCTGTTGTCTGTATTGGAGGCCAACGTGTTATGGAGGCTGCAGTAAGCAGAGACTTCTGGTTTGCTTCTTATTTAAAGGCACTTAGGGTGTGGGAGTTGTGGAATTTATCTGTTTCATTGGAAGCTGATTTGAAAGGTAAATCGGCCACCTCCAGTTGTTTTTCCAGCTTTGGAAGTGGTCTGGGAGAAAAATCGTATTTCGTTGTTTTCTAATAGGGGGTTCTCACTCTTTTTTTTAATGTTTAAAGAATGTTGAATTGAAAAACCCGTTTTTTTCTTCAACTGTGAAATGGTTCATGTGTTTTGGAATTCTGCTTTAATTGGCTTATTTCATTGGTTAATATGTGTTCCCATAAAGATGAATTTTTCACTCTGGGATGGTTCTGGAGGAAATGAAAACATTAGTTTATGGGGTGAGAACAGCCACAGCCATCTTGGTCTCTTGCATGATATGAGCCATATTGTTTTTAAGCATGGATTTCCTTTGCTGCTTCAAACACTTTCAGTTGGATTTTCCTGTAGGTTGATAAACAAGACGTATGAATGCACATAAAGTTAGCTTGCAGGTGGTTTCCCCGGCACCCAATGAATACAACTTTCATTCTTAGAGGAAAAAAAAAAGAAATTATTGAGGAAGTCTATGGAACTATTCTTCCTGCAGTTTTCTGTTCTTTCTTTGATCTTTTTCTTTTCTTCTTTGGGGTTTTGCATGTTCACGATTAGCAGGATTACCTGTTCTGAAGTGCTTGAGAAAATGGGAATTATGAAACAAGTGTTTCACAATAGTGGGAAGACGAGATAATTGCTTACCTAGCAATGAACATGATCAAATATAATTAGTATAGCATTGCATCGTTTAGCAAGAGCAAAGGATAGAGGCGGCGCAAAAAAAATGTTTTCCATTTTAAAAGGTTGATGCTTAGATAACATTGATTGAGAATCTTAAAATTTCAATGGGTATGATGGAATTGCGGCACTTGGACAGCATAAGAACTTGATGCCAAGTTCTGTGTTGTCGAAGATTAGGGCACAACTGATAATGGTTTTAATTCATTATGTTTGTAATTGATGAATGAGATCATTAAGGCCTCATCACATGAAACAAGTATGTGGGAAGGGACTGGAAAATGACTTCCTTAACAGTTGCTAACATTTTTAATTGCGATTAAAGCTATCAAAAGCGTTTCATCACATAAACTCTCGAGGGAGAGCTGCTACATCCTGTCATTGTGACACATTTATCTGGACAAAGATGCCTCAACCCAATTTGACACAATAGGTTTTGAGTGAAATAGAAGGTCCACATGTGCCCCAAAAATGACAGGGCTTGTCTAGTTATTTTTTGTTTGATGTTTGTTTATAGTTGGCGAAAAAACATGCAATTTAATTTTCTTCTCATATTTTTTTGACTTTTTTTCAGTTGGTTGTTCTACCAATTCATATACTATTATGAAGGTGTTTTTAGTTGAAATATTGTACACTGCCACAAACTTATTATGCCAAAATTCTCAGTGCATTGGTTGGACTATTTTTTCCTGCCGTAACGGGAATTATGGCTGGTTCAAATCGCTCTGCTTCACTGAAAGATACACAACGTTCAATACCTGTTGGAACATTGGCTGCAACACTGGCGACTTCTGGTCTATATTTATTATCGGTGTTAATATTTGGCGCTTTTGCTACCAGGGAGAAACTTTTGACAGACAGGTACTTTTTCTTTAATCATTTTATTTCCAATATTAGGAGGGAACTCTTGGAATATGTTATTTTCCTAAAAGCTATAAACATTTATTTATTTAGTTTTGGAGATTTTCTTGTTGTTTGTCTTTCACCTTAGTGTCTTATTTGTTTTGTTTGGACATGCCTTTTTTCTGTCAAGCCATGTTTCTCTCACATGATATTCCCTTCCGGCCTCAACATTCTCCCTTTTGCTGCTCATATTTATTCGGTTGGACATCTATGATTAGGTGATACAGATTTTAGTGGAGCCATGGATAGAATGCTATTGGAATTTAGATATGTATATTCAAGATGAGAAGAGGGCAAAATGAATGGGTGTTCTAGATTACTGCCTTACCCTGTCCTAACATCTATATAAGGGAGTTCGTCATTTATTGACAGATTTTTCGGTGGTTAGTCAAAATTATCCAAAGTTTGAGGAATACAAACAAGTGCAACAAAATGATGGTACGTTTTCCCAATGAAAATACCATTCCAGGGTTTGGAATGGTGTTATATAAGAAAAACTCAATTGGCACCTAATAAGCTTATTAGGAGATGTGAGCGCTTGGAAGGAACTCAGTATAGAAGGGGTAGAGTAAGACCAAAGAAAAGTATGCAGAAACCACTAGACCTAATGTTTTGTATTTGAACTTAGTAGAGGACACAGCCTACAACATGGCTAGATGAAAGCAACGAAGAATCCATTTAGCTGAGCCCACTTAGTGGGTAAAGGTTTAGTTTAGTTTTGTTTGGTTTTAAACCCATGAATGGACCTTAGGCAGACCTGAGCAGGTTGGAAGAGCCTTCTATTTTGCAACTTGAGTGTAGAGTAGAACAGTTGCAGCATCACTCTTATCTAGAAGATAGGTGGCTTTACTTGAATGATTGATCTTCTTTTAAATTGAAACGTGAACTTCCAAGTACTTGGTGTATATCCATATTCATGGCCGTGTGTAACTGAGTGCAACTGAGTGCCTTATGCAGGCTACTTACAGCAACAGTTGCTTGGCCGTTGCCAGCAATTGTTTACATCGGAATTATTCTTTCAACCTTGGGTGCTGCACTTCAGAGTCTGACTGGTGCCCCACACCTTTTGGCAGCCATAGCAAATGACGATATTTTGCCTGTTCTTAACTACTTCAAAGTTGTAGAAGGGAGTGAGCCTCACCTTGCCACCCTCTTTACTGCCTTCATTTGTATCGGGTGTGTCGTGATTGGGAATCTGGATCTTATCACACCAACCATAACTATGTTTTATCTTCTGTGTTATGCGGGTGTGAACTTGTCTTGCTTTCTTCTGGATCTTCTAGATGTCCCGAGCTGGCGTCCTCGGTGGAAATTTCACCATTGGAGCCTCTCACTGCTTGGAGCATCCATTTGTATTGGTATTTCTTTCATCATAATCTTCTAGGCTTCTGATTGTCTTATTGTGCAAGCTTGAAAAATGGCTCTATCCAGGGAAATAAGTTAATTTTTGGATGTGTTCTATTTTGTTTGTTTGTTATTGGTGTGTCACAGGAGTTTTATACACCATATGATATTTAGGTTTTGTATGCTGTTTCCTCTGGGACACCATGCACATAATGATTTTTGCATTGAAGTTACTTGAGCTTTGTTCATTAGATATCCATGTTGTCATCATTTGCATATGGCAATTTTGTATGTTGAGAAAATTATAAGAGTTTACCTCTTCCTTTTTTCTTTTTTGGTAAATGCAAATTTACTCAGCTAACTTACCAGTACAATCCTTCAGGATCTATACATGTATTCTATTTATTCCCCTTCTTTTTCAAAGGGTTTGACATGAAGGAACAGATAATTTTTCCTTTCTTAATTTCTTGTACTTGATTATGCTGATTACAAATGATTGGTTGAGAGGAATGAAAGAAATTACAGGTTGACAAATCCTATTCCAGTTCATGGTTTAGTCTCTACCATTTTGATCTTCACGTTTGAACTATGCAAGTTCAGTAGAAATTCTCTGTTTGTGAATCTAAGAGTTTTCAGTGCTCTCCAAATATCATATAAATGCAGCATGTGCTGTGTTTTGTACCGTGAAATTGGCACATTTCCTTGTCATTCCTTCTTAAACCATGAAGTACCTTTTCATGCAAGTTCTATGAAGACCGTTGCTGAAAATGTCAGTATCAATTGTGGCCATATCAATATCGATATTGGTTGCAACATATCAATATTTGACATATTGGATAATACATATTGATATCTGATATATTAAAAGAAAAAAATTCTAAAAATCGTAAGTTGATAGGGAAATATCGATCTGTATATTGGCTAAATATCAGATATATTGGCCAATATTGTAATATATTGGTGATAAAACAATATATCATGATTTATTGCAATATTAGAAAATATCGGTAAAGAGGGCCCGATGTTGATATATATCGATCATTATTTTCATTTATAATCAGAATCTACAAACCCAAGGTGGATCTCCAAACTCTCCTAACCATACATACAACCATGTTATGTTTGATGATTTGATTATGAGTGCATTTGGAAGCCAACGTGTAGCCTGTTATTTGAAAAAGCTGCATGTCACAGATAGCCAAGGAGCATAAAAGTTATTTGCCATGTGACTAAGACCGAGGACCCCACATGTATATCCTATATAGGGTGGATAATTGTCTAGGAGATTGTAGATAGTTTTAGGTTAACTTACAAAATGTTCTTAAGCAAAGAGGATGTGAAAAGTTTTGGAATATTATTTAGGGGGATATTTATGAAAAATACTCTATAAAGAGAATCCGAACTATCTATAATAGATGATAAAAGGATGATCCTAGCTGTTGTTTGAGGAGTTGCCATTCTTATATAAAATGAATGAACTTGTCTTATTTGGGACAAGCTTGAGAAGCTATAGAGAAGGTTAGAAGAGCTATGGAAACAAGCCAAACGAGGTGAAATTAAGTAGTGGGTGTCACCAAGAGATTGGTTAGTCTTGAAAAGCTCTATTGGAGAGCTTGTAGGGCGAGCTTGAGGGGTGAGTAAGTGTTCCATATTGTTATACTTAGCTTCTATAATGAAAAGTGTTTCCTCCAAAAGTTTTGTATTCCTACACCCTTGGGGGTGGAAATATTGGGGAAAGAATGAATTGCCTATATTGCACAAAATATTCTAGGCATGTGCCGCATGGCTGACAGTATGTATTATCCTATGGCATGCAGCTGCTTATTCACTAACCTAAATGGTGTGTTTGGTAACCCAATTTTTATGCTTTTAAAACTTGTCCACAGAAACTGATTTTGCAAAAGTAGATTAAAAGTTGCCTTCCGAAATGTTGTCCTTTCTCATAGCACTGCTGCAGCACACTGGCAACATGATTTAACCGAGCATTATCTCAGCTTATCGACCAAGCTGCAACATAGCACAACACAGCACCTAGTTCCCAAATGCAACCTATACATGCCCTGTGTTCTCCATCATTTGTCTTCTGAGCTAGCAACGATTTTCTTTCTGCCTGTTCAATAAAATAATAACTAGTTAATTGAAGAATTTCTAAAGATTGGATTATAATCCCCTAATTTGTTTATCTGCATCTTGCTTCCCCGAGATTTTTTCTCATTAACTACACTAGTGTATGGAACTTTCATTGTGTTGCAAAATGTTGATCATTGGGCTATTTGGGAGGGGATATTCAACATCCTGACTAATGTTTTAAACAAAGATATGATGTTACAATAACCATTTATAGAAATGCTTGACCTATGACATGGAGTGATTCGATTAAATGAATTTAAAGGGGAGTAGAAATGGCAACACTTCTTGATTTTTAGTGTTTTTAGTTTCAGTTTCATGAGATTGTGATCAATATTGGCTTGCAAACATTATGAGCTACACCCACCAGATTAATCCTTCACTAATCTGCTTTTCTTGTATTGTACCATGTAATAATTCCATATCATTTAGTTATCCACTAGTAATTGAACTTCTAGTTTGACAACAAAAAATTGAAAATCTGGCTTAGTATGTATTCTCCATTTCACAGCGATTCTTTGTGCATCAAACTAGCCCTTCATTGGTTTCCCTCTGCTTTCTGAGCTTCACAATAGCCCCAAGCTGCAGCTTTCTTAACATCTTGTTCTGAGAAGACCCCCAACACACTTCCACTTCTTCATTTTAACCAGAGGAGAACAGATTTTGAGCCGTCCCTTAATTGTTTCTTGTTTGCTGATCTTTTCCAGATTCAGTTTACCTGGATTAAGGATTGTAATATTGTCTGGAATGGGAACTGGAATGTTTAACATAGATTGGCATGAAACCATGTGGTGGTTACAGGCTTCTTTATGTTTTATATTTTGAAATTAATCTCTCCTAGGTGATGTGAGGTAAGCATCCTGTGGTGTCATGCAATAGTGATGAGAGTAAAATCCGAAAACTTTTGTCTCTTTGACTGTTACTGCTAGTTAGTAGGCTAATAATTCGTTACTCCAATCTTCTGCATAATGTATCGTTTACAAGTAGTGATATCTACATGTTTCACGATATATATGATTGGGACATTAAGATATGGAGTTTCAAGTTGCTAATTCACAGTTTATAATGGATAATCCAAATTATAATCACATTGGGGGATAATGAATTATGCTATTTTTATTTTCAGAATTAATGTCCCCATCCCCATGTCCTTGTTGCACTGTCTTGTAATGCTATTTTTGTTTTCAGCATTAATGTGCCTATCTCCATGCCCTTGTTGCACTGTCTTGTAGGCTTACTTCCATGCCACCGCTGCTTTCTTTTTTGTCCTCCATCAAAATTTACCTAGGATAGAGGGAATCAATTTTTATATCTCTGGAATTGATTTTCATAGATGTGACGTTATCCTATTGAAATAATGAGCACTAGATATGGGGAAAGAGAAACTTTGCTTCTAATGAGTAATGTCTATTTGAAGTTTATTTTTACTTTGAGAAATTTGATTCAATTTTCTTTGTGGTGCAGTTATCATGTTCTTGATCTCTTGGCCTTTCACAATTGTATCTTTAGCCCTCGCAAGTCTTATTTATAAATACGTCAGCATCAAAGGAAAGGCTGGGGATTGGGGAGATGGTTTTAAGAGTGCTTATTTTCAACTTGCGCTTCGCAGACTTCGGTCATTAGGAGGTATTATTGATGCTGAATGAAAAATGTTCAATATTTTCTGTTTGTGAGTATGGATCCCAAATGGTGCAGTATTTTTGCAATGTGATGAGAGCTTGCAGTAAATGATGATATTGCCATCACACTCATCTCTATATTGTCAAAGTTTCATTAAAATATTGATACCGATATTGTTATCGATTTAGGCTGTATTATTTTTTTTTTGGTAAGTTAAAAAGAGAAAAGGGGTGCAACACGAGGACTTCCCAGGAGGTCACCCGTCCTAGTACTACTCTCGCCCAAGAACTCTTAACTTCGGAGTTCTGATGGGATCCAGTGCATTAGTGCTGGTATGGTCGCGCCCAATTTAGGCTGTATTATTATAGATCATATTAAAAGATATGTATTGGTATTTAGCATCAAGAATGCTAAAAATTTTTCTCATGACCTTTTATCCTATAGTTATATATTTGAAAAATTTTGGTTAATTTTCTCAAAATTGAGCTTGATATTTATGCATGTGATCTCTATAAACATGTGGATTTATAATTTCTAGAAGCTAAGAGAAACTAAAAAAATTATCAATAAATGTTGGCTGATAGAATGTGATATGTCATAAATATGGGTGCATATTGTGAATTTCTCAATAATAGGAAATATCAATATTCGAACCTCCCAATACCGACATTGTTGGTTGATATTTTGTTCCATGCATCGAGCACATCATTAATATGCAATTGGCTGGTTTCAGCTTAATGGATTGTTGAAGATACTTTACTTAATTTAACCCAATATTGTTTTATGCGGCCTTTCAATCCTAATTAGTCTTATTTTGCCTTTTCTAGCATCAATTAATTGTTATGTGGTACCATTTCCAATTGATTCTTTCATGACGCAGATATTTGATACACTTTGTTTGCTGCCATGCCTTTTGAGTTATCATATCCTTGTTGGATTGAAGTTCTTCTGTAGGATGTAATTTCTCAAAAGTGGAATATACCCTACCCTCTCTTTAGGCTTTAAAGGTTGTGATTTTTATAACACTGTACATGTGGAATCTTACCTTCATTTAAATTAGGTCCTTTATATACAGAGTTACTCATCTCCTTCGTACAGGATGACGAATAGGGAAAAGATGAGTCCCTTTCTAAATTTGGATTTTGTTGGAAGTCTCTGTTATCGGCCTCGGATACAATCTAGTTTATTGGAACAAAATCTCTTTATTACTGTATTTAAATGTTCTTTTGATATTTCCCATCGTGACAGATGCTTGTTTACATGTTGAAATCTTATATATGTTCCTTGATTGTGTGTGCTAGATATGTACACAAATTCAAGGTTTCTCTATTTTCAAAGTTAAATAAGTGTATTTATTAGTTTGTGGAAACAAATGAATTGTACTGGTGGAATCAGCAAAGAGAGGAAGGGGTGAATTGGCTAGTCTCTCTAATAATGAAATGCAAATGCAGTGACACACTGACAAATAAATCATTGCAAATATTAAATGATGGTAGATAAAGTGCATTGTCCCTCATTAGAGGTTGCGATGGCAAAAACCTTGTGCACTGGGTCTGGGTAACCTTTTATAGTAAATAAAGCACATAGCAATTCAATGGTTAGAAATGAGAAGACAGAGATTAGAGACACAAGGCTTGTGAATCCACCTTGGTTTTTTGGGTTGACCAAGTTCATCCCAATGCATCTTTCTAGAGAAATTACTCCTCTGATCTAGGTATAACAATTACTCAAAATTGGCACAGCTTTAAATATTCCATTTGTTAATGTAGATTAGTGTTGATATGCTTTTTCTCCATTCCTTAAGCATCTACTTTTGTAGGATTTGATATGCCTCCTTTCTTCAGAATCCAATCTCCCAGCTCCATAGTTTTGGTGATATTGAAGGAGGGAGTGTGAGCGGTGGAGGAGAATGTTGGCGAGAGAGGAAGGGATGGAGAGGGAGAGAGTGAGAGGGGGGGATGGTGGCGGTCTTTATCTGATACCCACCTCGTCTATTTGACTAAATAATATGGCATGGAATTACGAACTTTCCATTGTGGAGTCAGGAAAGCCAAAGCTAAATGAAAGAAGCTAAATTACAACGGTAATATTACATGCTTTACTTTTTAAAAATATTCCCCGCCGTTTCTCGGGCAGCAAATAACACTAAGATAGAATTGATCCTTTGATTGATTTTCTTTGGTTTTTTAGCCTTGTGTGCTGTTGTCCAAACATGAACACTGGGTCTTTTGGCTCCGGCTCTTAGGAAGACGAACAGATTTGTGCGTGGTGTATGGACTCTATGTTTTTGTGAAAGTAGCTTTTTCAGTTCCAAATTCAATTGGCATGCAGATGTATCATTACACACTATCTGCACCCTAGAAATTTTGAAGGAAAAAGGATAACTTGAATATTACGTGATACAAATTTACCTAAGTTATACACATTGTATGTGATTCTTTCCCCCATATTCTCAGGCATCCCAAGAAAGGCTGTGTTGGCATTTCAAGTTCAGTTTATCATGATGCAACCTATGACTACGTGCAATAGATTCAAAGAGGTCTGACCTTTTCCTAGACCCACTCAGAGAGAGCTTCATGCAGTAGTCACCATATAAGGGGAGTCCTAATACACTAGTAGAGTTGTTACTATGTAACCTTATTTTGATGGATTCGAGTCGTGGAAATATCATATTATATAATGTAATATTAGATTGTATACAAATACAGTAGACCCAAAGTGGTCCAATACTTCTCCGAACCCCACACATTGCAAAAACTTCGTGCCTTGGCTGCCTTTTTCCCTTTTTTCAATTTTCGTAATTGCAAGATATCCATGTACAATTCCCTATCACAATCTTGTGAAGATAACACGGCTTATCAGGATGGTTTCCTTAGGGTATATTTATGCTATTTTTTCTACGTGTGTATATTGCAGTCATAGGTGGTGTGCTTCGGATTGTTTAGTTCCTTTGCTGACCCTTTGACATTAAAATCTTCAGCAAATCAGGTGCATCCAAAGAACTGGTACCCTATTCCCCTAATATTCTGCCGGCCTTGGGGTAAGCTGCCAGAGAACGTACCGTGCCACCCTAAACTTGCTGACTTTGCAAACTTCATGAAGAAAAAAGGCCGTGGATTGTCAATCTTTGTCTCCATCCTTGATGGAGACTACCACGAGCAGGCTGAAGATGCCAAGGCCGCCTGTGAGCAGCTTAGCACATACATAGAATACAAGCTGTGTGAAGGCGTAGCCGAGATAATTGTCGCCCCCAACATGTCGACTGGATTCCGTGCCATTGTCCAAACAATGGGCCTCGGGAATCTCAAGCCCAACATTGTGGTCATGCGTTACCCTGAAATATGGCGGCGTGAAAACCTCACTGACATACCTGTGACATTTGTGGGTATAATCAACGACTGCATTGTTGCAAACAAGGCGGTTGTCATTGTCAAGGGTCTCGACGAGTGGCCTAATGAGTTCCAGAGGCAGTTTGGCACCATTGATCTGTATTGGATTGTGAGAGATGGAGGCCTAATGCTGCTCCTCTCCCAGCTCCTCCTCACCAAAGAGAGCTTCGAAAGTTGCAAGATCCAGGTCTTCTGTATTGCGGAGGAGGATTCCAATGCCGAGGTGCTTAAGGCTGATGTGAAGAAGTTTCTTTATGATCTCCGGATGCAAGCGGAGGTGATTGTGATCACGATCAAGGGGTGGGATGCTCAAGTAGACGGTAGGTCCCAGCAGGATGACTCGCTCGAGGCTTTCACAGCTGCACAGCGTCGGATTGCTGATTACCTGTCGAAAATGAGGGAGACGGCTGAGCGGGAAGGGAGGCAGATGATGGCCGACGGGAAGGCGGTGGTTGTCAACGAGCAGCAGGTGGAGAAGTTTCTCTACACGACATTGAAGCTGAACTCGACGATACTGAGGTATTCAAGAATGGCGGCGGTGGTGCTCGTTAGCTTGCCGCCACCGCCATCCAATCACCCGGCGTATTTCTACATGGAATACATGGATTTGCTGGTTGAAAATGTTCCCAGGCTTCTGATAGTGAGAGGGTACAGCAAACGGGTGGTTACCTTGTTCACATAGCTGTGTGGGAACTGCAATTTTGGATGGCATAGCAGAGGTGTACTTGCACCTGTCCACTAGCAGTTTTTAATTTTGGGAAAAGTATCACGTCTCTTATCTATTTCCTAATTTTTTATTTTTTATTTTTTAAGCTTCAGTTTAAATCATGTAAAAAAATTTCATTCTGTCATATTTTGATTTCTTGTTATACGCACATAGTTAAAAAATTTCAAATTAAACATGCAATTTAATGGTTTTTTTTTTTTGGGCATAATTTTCGTGCTATAATGACCTAGATTGTTGTAGTCTTGTAATGTATTCAATCTTTTTACATTGGTCTGCATGTCATCAATATGTATCAAGCTGTGTAGTTATTCCATATGGGACCTTCACTTAACTTATAATAATAAGTTTGTTGTGTTATTTATTGTATTATAACAATTCATTATTTATGATTTTGAGTTAAAATTGATTCGATTGGTTAAAACAATTAAAATTTTTTTAATTCACCCTTAAAAAAAAATCCAATTTAATTACCTGCATAGCTTATATGATACTGGAAGACTTGATTTGTGCTCATCATAACCTAAAGTTGAGCAAAGAGTAGCCACTTTATTGTTAGTTCCAATCTAATCGACGTGCTTGAGTTGTTAAATTTAAAAATTTCTTTTGAATAGTTATATTTAATTTTCTTTTTTTTTATATTAGATTTGATATTTTATAGATATTAATATCATAATGTATATTATTTTATTTTAAATTTTGATTATTGAATTTAATTTATTAAGTATGGGTAAAATATTGAGGTCTCGTATTTTCGACCGTTATGGTAATTACGGCAATCGGTTTCTACGTTGTTTTGTCCTATATTTACAGACTTGCAAAGCGTTGGGGTAGATGGGAGACTCTACCACGCTGTTGTGGTCATTGTGTCGGTGGCGATAGCATGAGCGGGTGCCGAGTGGACTCTGGTTCTCTCCGTTTCCCCGTTGCTTCGTCCGAAATCAATCCACATTGCCCCTTATTATTGTTATTTCCCTTCCGATCCTATTGTCATGGACGCCGCACTCCATCTTCATTGGTTTCGCCAATCAAGACAAGAACGAAGGCTGCGAAGTGGGGTTCTTTCGGTAGTCTCAGTCTCGGTCGTAATTGTTCTTCCGATTGCGACGTAAAAAGTTGTTCAAAGGTTGATTACGGCAAGGACTTCATAGTTGTAAACTTTTATCATTTTGTGCTTATCAGAGACCCTGAATTTGAAGTCTCCAGGCATCTCTCCTTCTTGCAAGATCAGGTTCCCATCTTTCTTTAACTTTCTAGGTTTCCGTTCTATCTTTCAGCCTCGTTGACTTTTTCTGCTAGGGGTTCGCAATCATTTTCTTTATTGTTATTATTATCGAAGCCGGTTGATTGAACGCCGAAGTCAATATATTGTATTCATGTATGTCCATAGAATTCGTTCGGATGATTGGAACATAATTAAGTTATTAGCTTATGTTTGACGCTATTTTGAAAAAAAAAGTACTTGCTGTTCAATTGAAAAGTAGTTTTGAACTAAAAACAAAAACAGATTATTGCTTTTCTAGGGCAATACCAAACTTGGGTTTGTTTGCCGATGAAACTTTTATGGTCCATTTAATACATGAGAATGCAAGGAATGAGAGTAACGTAAGGATATGGAAATATTGGGTAAAAGCGGACGATATGGTCTTATAATATCCACATCTTACTCTTGTATTATAAAGAGGTGATCTACGAGACTTGAATGGTGACTTAGAAGTCATAATGAGGTAACCTAACTGTTGTGCATGTGGAAGGAAATATTGGGTCCCTCATTATCATATTTCCCGATTTTGCTCAAAATCGTGATATATAGACGTGTTGGACGATATATTTCATATTTGGCTGGTATTTACCTATCAACTAATATTCACAAATGCATCCAATATATTACATACTGACATGTATTGTCTAATATGTCAAATACCGATATAGCTGTATCCTATACTGATATTTTCATTCATGGTTGTGTATGAACTTCTTCTCTTAGATGTGGAAATGACGATGAAAATGGGTGTATTTGAAGAGAGGTGTTTGATGGTTTGTAGATGAAGGTTTCATGTTCATATCCAAGGCTAGAAGGAAGAAACAAAAAACAATCAAGCTGCACACAATGTACGTGAAGACTTCCAAAAAAATCCTGCAAAACAAAAAGGAAAAAGACTAACCTGAAATCCTGAAGTGCAAAAGCTTTACCCATAACAAAGCAGAATCGATGAATGCCTGCTAAACGCTATAGTCTTCCATTCTTTTCCTTTGGAATAAAGCTAAAGGGATGCATCTCCACACCGGTCATCCACTTAGGCTCCATTTGGTTTGGCAGAAAAAGTTTGCTAGGAAAACATTTTCATCTACTTCAATCATTTTCCTTTTCTGGTTGAGAGGGAAGTATTTTAAAAAGGAAGCATTTTCTTTTATAGGATGGAAAATGTCTTCCTTTTTTAAAATGATGAAAGTGATTTTCTATCTCAATGTATAAGCATTTTAATATGGAACAAGATATAAAACTTATCCACCGATATACCAAATATAGTTTGTAACCTGTCTTGGTTCTGATAAACCATTTCCATACCAAATCCAACAGATTCCCTAGAGAGAGAAGAAAGTTGACCAAAGCTCCCAAGCTGTTGTACAGTAAAAAAGGTTTGAAATGTCCTGGTCTTTTTATGTAACAGAAATCATGAGTGCAACGCCAATACTTCCTCAATCAACTCCTCTAAGCATGTCCCATGTCCTTCACCTAACTTCTAGGGTCTCACACCTCTGAGTCACACAATAGCAGCATACCGGTTTTAATCTAGCGTCTGTCTCACTATCAAGCTGGCACTAGCCTGTTAATAGGTTCTTATGCCTCACTTGGCACTTGTACACACAGGGTCAATATCTAGCATCTCGCCACATGGGGCTTTCCGGCGTCAATCCATCATTGAATACTCATTTGTGTACGGCACTCATATTTATGACACACTATCCATAATACTTGGGCAGTCAAGCCTTATGCCCAATAGTGGTCCCGATACTTGTGAAGGCAACCTACTTTATAACACATCTTAGTCACCTAAGTATGACAACATTCACCAACCTTCCCTCATATCTTGAGAAGTAGCATGATATCATTGTGTTTTGTGCCTACAGCATCGCGAAAGTTGATTCAACTCAAGGCTGCTAGTGCACCTCTTGCCTAGGAAACTCCTCCTCTCAAGTATGGCATACTGTCCGATGCAACTACGGTTCTAAATCTAAACCCAAACACTATCCACCCACAGTATCAAGCCCTTTAGCCTTTTCTAAATAGTGTCCAATTAGCACTTAGCCTTGTGGATACTCTAGGTTGTCCTCATGATTAACAAGAAACTGCCTCCATCACAAGGTATCTCACTTAAGTGATATGTAGCTTCTCGACGCACTACAACAACCTTAGGATGGTGGAGAGATGAACATTAACTTTGTCCTATAAAGTATAGTAGGAATTTATGGATTTTCCAAGTGTATACAATAAACACTGCAGCATTCACAGTGGTATGTCTTAATAAACCGGTTAGTGCTTGGACGAAACTTTGTTGCATTTCCATGTTTCCACCTAGAACTCAATTCAGCATTTTCTGTGCTCAGAGAAACATGTTATTGACTCGGAAGAACTCATTCACCCACATCATTATGGGAGCAGACTGTGCCCTTGCTCCACTCTGACATCCATGTCGACAACCCACAACATTGTCACCCGTGCCACTATCACATCAATGCCAAATCCATCGAGTCACAAGCATATCACCTAGTACTTGTTCCAAGATCCATGCCACAACAATTCACCTGGTGTCCCGATGTGTTGACTTCTTGACTTCTGACCACAACATAGAACTGATTAAGCATAAAACATTTATTTCTTTTTAGAGAAACAATAGTCCTCACTAGGGGATAACATCTTGTGTACTTCATTGTTTTCTTTGATGTCAAACATTCATTGTAATGAAATTAATGTGGTTTTCATGGAACCTAAGGGAAGGAGTGACTTAAAAACATTGTCTTGTAGCTGAGAATTTTACTTTCTTACATAATCAATAATTAAGTTGCACACTTTTTGCCTTCCACTTCCATTTTGAACTCATAGCATAAAAATTATTCTAAGTTGGCAGTAGACTGTGTGAACTAGAGTAGGCTAAGAGACCACTCATCGTGTTCTTTTCAAGTAAATCAGCTGGGGGATCTCAAACTTCCATTTCAATGACACTAGTGTGGTTTTTGTGGATCCTAGGTGAACACAGGTGACTGAAAAATGTCTAGGCTTGTGATCAAGCATTTTACTTAGTACCCTTTATAATCATTAAGCTCCGTACACTTTATTTTTTCTTTTTGTAGTCCACTTCCATTTACCACTCAGAGATATAATTTCAGTCCTTATGGAGGCAGTAGACTGTGTCAAATACAGTAGGCTAGGAAACCACTATGTTGTTTCAAGGAAGTCAACTAGGAGATTACATCTTCTATGATTCAACATTATTTGTTAGATCTCAAACATCCATTCAATTAAACTAGTGTGGTTTTGTGCAACCAAGGTGAAAGACTGACCTAAAAACATTTATTGAGTATCCGCTAGTGGAAAGAAGTTACAAGTACTCTCCAAAACAAGCTAGTGAAAATCTCAGAGATGAGACTCCCCCCCTCTCCCCAAAAAAGAAAATTCAAATGATATGCAATGAAGATCAAATCTTTCCATAATTAATATTCTACTTGGACTATTTAACTTTGACATTGCTGCCACTTTTCTCCTGAGACCTACAATTCGTATCCTGACTCCTCCAACCTTTTCTCTGAATGGCCTTGAAAATTTCCATATCCTAATCATATTTTGCTCTTTTCCAATGACAGGAAGTTCCAAAATTTACCAAAATCCTTCATTTACTCAAATAAAATCATGAAATGTTTTGTTGGACATTGAAAGAGTCTCCATCAGACCTGTCCAAACTCTCTTTTTGTTTGGTAGAATATCCTGGCCTGGAGATTATGTGCACTGCAATCTGATTCAATCTGCAGTCCAGATCTGTCCTTGGCAGTACCACCAGCCTCTGGGTTATTGGAACCAACATGGTGGCACCGCTAAAAGAAAATCTGCTGATGCTCAACATGGTTGACTCCTCACAAAGATCTCTGCAGTTTATTCATTTTATTTTTTGTGCTCAGATTTGTTCATTTATTTGAGCGATGGCTTTCTATTTCTAGTTTCTTGGAGCCTGTTTTGGAGTTTTGGTCTGGCTTTTGGGTTTGTTTTTGTTTTTTGTTATTTGGGCAAGGGGTTGGGTGGGTAGAGAACTAAGGGGTGGAAGAGGATGGAAGATTGGAAGTAAGATCTAAAAGGGGGCGAATTCACTTCCAATCCCCTTGTACTGAAAAAATATCATAAAATAAAACCTGTAAGATTGCAATACTTTACTGCACAAAAGCTGTATCTATCAAAATCAGATACCTGCACTTAGTGAGCTATGGATCACCATAGTACCCAGGAAGCTAATAAAAACAGAAGGGGGAGAAAAATCAACTTGTTAAGGCTAATTAAGAATACAAAAGGCATACCACATCTGCAAAAACTATTTCCAACTCATCGAAAAGTTCTCTCATGTGTTCATATTCTGCAGCAGTCTAACAATCAAACAAATGAAGAAAGAGTACATCTATCACAACTAGAAGTGCACTAGATATCGATGGTACACATAACTATGGAAAGAGCAAATCCCCAGAGTCATGGGACAAAGGATCACTTGGGGTAGGGTGGAGAGGGGAAAGATGGGGGTGAAAATCTTATAAGGAGAAAGCATGAAACTCTGGCAAAGAAATAATGCCGTAATTTACTAACACAACTATCCAACTTGTGCTTGCTATGGCTGAAGGTGCGTATGTACTGCAATGAGATACAGGTTTACAGTGGCCCAAAAAATTTAATAACAAAACATTTTTACATATGAAATTTGCTGCAGAGAACTGTGCATGTTAAGATGCCCATGCAAGGCAGATGCATATTTCAGATTAGGACAGGCCACTTCACACAACTAAGAGGTCCTTACATCAGTATGCCATTACCTACTAGGTTTCTAATCCTTAAAGCAACATATTAGGCATATTTTAATGGTCTGTAATTGAAGTTTTTAAATATTTCCACTTCAAAACGAGGATTATCAACATTATCATCGTCAACAGTGTGAACAAAATAAGAAAAATAGCATTTTAAAGAGAAGAATAATTGCAATAAAATTTTGAAAGATTTGTTAGAAAATGACTTGTACAACTCTAGGTGTACGCACTTGTAAAACCCATCAGAACCTGTAAAAGATGTACTATACTCATATCGACCACTTTATTCCTAGATCATCAAGGTATCAGCAGTCATGCATTTAGTACACTTTCTCTAAACTTATGCTTTTGGTCATAAAAAATGAAATTGAAATTGATTACTTTCTCTAGAGTAAAAAATATCAGGACCATTGACACTAATTTTCTTAGGGGATCTAATAGGCAGACAACAAGCCACATTGACAATGTAAATCCTCTTTATTGATTCCATGCAGTCCAACTATCCAAGGCAATATCTTTCTCAAAGCAAAATCCATTCTATCAAATAACTATTAAACAGCACGCTTTTCTATATTAGTCCCTTGTCCTATTCTCTATGACCTCTATCAAATAACTAGTTCTCACTATTGCACTTTTTGGCCTATGTTTCAAGTGCTTGTGAACCATCTTAATAGCTTTGAATGATGCTTTGTGACTCATTTTTGCTTATCAAATAACTATTTCTCACTATTGCACTTTTTGGCCTATGTTTCAAGTGCTTGTGAACCGTCTTAATAGCTTTGAATGATGCTTTATGACTCATTTTTGCTCTAAATGATGCTTGCAGAGCTACAAAACACTATAGCTTTGAATGATCTGATGAACCATTTTGGTCTTAATGTCTTACCACTTGCAAATTTTACTATAAGAATGATGCTATTAGGGGCCAGATGGCACTGTTGAGCTCTAGGCTTGTGAGATATCCTTTGGAAAAAATACGTTGCTCATGAAATTTGTTGTCTGAAGAAAAGTACATAATTTTTAGGTTTAACTAGAGATATGATAAGTAAGTTAGGAAGGTTGTCATGTATGTTTTGATTGCTGTTTCATACTGCATCTGTTCCATTTAATGGACAAGTATTCTTTTGTTTTCTCATTGTATGCTATGTTAATAAGCCAAATCCTTGAGATCAAGTAAGAATTTGATATTTTCAGAAAAAAATACAATTTTCAAAAAAACAAAATAGCTCGACCTATTGTCTTTACCTCTTTGTTCTTTTCATGAGAACTGTAGCTATGTAGGTAAAAAGGCTTGGGCTGGACACTGAGAAGAGTGGAAATTACCAAGTGTGACTTTGAAAATTTTACTGTGGAAAAGATTGATGAAAATAAGGGTTGCTTGCATTTAGAACAAGAGCCCTTGATTTTCATTGACATATCATGAGTGGAATCACAAAGAGAGGCTCTCTGTCTCTGCCTTGATTCTTCTTCTTCCTCCTCCACTCCTATTTTTATTCTTATGTTGAAGGGAGGCTCCAACTGCAGTTCTGCATCTCTTCTCTTCGTTCATCCTCTCCTTCCTCGTTCATTTTGTTCCTCTTGTTCTTCATCATGTTGGTAATCTGAATCCTTCTGAAACCAAGTTGATGTGAGTAGCATCAATATTTCTGTTCTCAACCAATGGGGTAACATTAAGATTTTTGGTAGCTAAATCACTTTTGGTTGTGAAGATAGATGTCTTCTCAAGTAACACAAACGTTTCACTGAAATGTTCTTGTTTATTGGTTGGGATGGCTATGAAATGCTTTTGGGTTCCACACTGAGCTCATTCTTTCACAGATTTTTGAGAAATACAAGTAGTTATTACTTGTGGTTTTATTGAATTTTAATGTAGTCGAACCTTCTGGCTTCATGCTCTCACTCTCTCTATTGTAATGTCTTGTCAGGGACTTGACATACAGGGCCGTATATATCTGAATAAACAGGGTATTAATGCACAGGTATGGGGGCTGAAATTAATTTCACTCTCTTTATCTTCTGCATGCATCTCTCATCTTAATGTTGTTTTTCTTTTTCTTTGTTTTGTGCAAGGATTTGCGTATATTTTAATTTGTCTCATGCATTTGGGTTTGTTATTGTTTCTTTGAATTTTTAGGAATGAAGTCCACGAGGATGTAAGATTTCTTACTGTAGGATGTTTCTGCCACTACATTCTGTCTTCTCTTACTTTGGATTTTTTTAAAAATTATTGTCTGTTTGCTAAAATTTATAGTTTGAAGAAAACCATAAGCTTGATCTCTGATGTCTTGTGCCAAAACAGGTTATAGACCTTCCTCTACAGCTATTAGTTTGTATATGGTAGCTGTTGAGATTTTATTTGTTGAGATTTTATCTGGCCTTCTGATTTCTGGATTGTGCTTGGCGTTTGAAGAAGTGATAATTCGAGGACCTGATCTTGAAATGGTTTAGCCTAATTAAGATATTTAAATTCTGAAAAAATTTTCCAGTGGGCCCATATTACCAGTGTTTAGTTGATTTGTGACCTAATTTGCTTTACCAGTCAAATATAAATTATGGGAGGGGAAATGTTCAAAATTTGTGTGTGATATAACGTCAATTGACAAAGAGAAAAATTTGATTCTTAAGCTCCTGTTCTTAAAGAATATGTGCGTGTGGAGCCAATCAGATTTCAGAGGATAAATCTTATTTGATTTTTAATTGCATGGGGAGATTAAGTTGGTCATTTGTGTGGACACTTGTAGTCCTTAAATTACTCAATAAAATTTACCCAAAATATTGCTCAATATTGATGCTAAGAAACTTAAATAGTATCTCACACAGTCCAATAGATGATAGGATTCCAGTTCCCAGGCTGCTGAGATAATTATGCTGAATGTTATACAGTAGGGTGAACATCATTTCTAGTTGAGTCTCTCCTAGAGGTAGGTGATCAGAACCCCTCCTAGGCAGGCCAAAATTAAAACTACGACCATCTTCTTTGGCCAAAACCTTTGCATTGGCTGTCCGTCAGAACTGAGCAGAGCCCGCCTTTGGGTAAATTTTTAATTTTTATGAGTTTCTTAAATCAAAATATTTTCACGTAAAAACCCTTAGAAGATAAAATTTAAAATTTGCATGAAAACAAAGAAGTTGATATATGCATGAAAAAAAAAAGATATTAAAATAATTTTTTAAGGTTTTAAATTTACTTGAAAACATTAATAATTTATTTACAACAAAATCAAAGTTCATGCTTGGGATGGGAAAAATGAAAATGTGCACATCTTCTTGGGCCAAAACCGTGAAAGTGCCTGTCCAAGAGAAATGGGCAGGGCCGCTATGGTCATCTCCAATTTCTAAATGATTTTAACAAAGTTAAAAAGAAAGTAAAAACATGAAGTATTCGTCATTATATAAATATTTACCTAAAAATACAATAAGTTAATAAGATAAAAAAAAATATTTACATAAAAACATAGTTTGTTTTTAAGAATTACATATTTATATGTATTATATTATCCAAGTCTTGTAATTTGTTGTGTTTACAAGAAAAATAGAATTTGATTTGAGCTAGGGCATGGTCATTTAGTCATGATTATGTCCAGTCCTAAATTTAATTAGGTCTACAATTTTGACAGTTTATAATGAACTGTGTCATATAAAATTTATGGTTGGGCCAGTGGGGCAGTTGTGAGTCACCACTTGGAGGATATACTCATCCTCACCATCATTATGGTGTGGCAAATCTGAGACAAAGCCAGCCCATAATTGTTGAACGTATTGGAGAATTGATTGCTCATTGCACCCTCCCTTGTGTTTTGATTCTTACATGCTTCACTTAAATGCAGTATAGTGGACCATCAGAAGATGCTGTTGCATATGTAAACTGGATTAGAGAAGACAGCAGATTTTCTGATGTTTTAGTTCAAATCTCTCCATCCTTCGGTGGACATGCCTTTCCAAGGTTGAAACTGCGGTATAAGCCTTCGTTGGTGCAGGCAAGGTTCAAATATTTAAGTTCCCTTATGGCATATTTTGCTTTCCCCTATTGCGCTTTCCCGCAAACTTATGCCATTCTTCTTCCTAAGCGCTATATTCCTCCATGATGTTACCATTATTTCTCTATAGTTTGAAGGAGGTAATCTAGATCTCCCTTTGCTTGACCCTTCTATGTGTGCAACACCTCTAGAGCCAGCTGAATGGAGAAAAAGACTGGTATCAGTTAATAGTGGCAGCGATGCATCTAATGGAGGTTGTCATAAGAATCACATTTTGTTGGATGTACGAAATGGTAACACCTCCCTTTCATTTAGTCCTTGTTCTCATTTGATTAGATTATTTTGTCTCAAGATTCTGAACACTTTGATTTTTCTTAGAATACCTTTATTCAGGCTGCCATTTTATAACAACTTATTTTTACATCTGTTATCCTTTTCAAGTGATTTATTAGTTGCATCATTCAGAAGGATCAGAACACATCATATACACATCTTCTTTCAAGCTTTGTTTTGACTCGAGAGAACTGTAATAGGAAAAGGGCCATATTTTTTGACATCTAGAGGAAGTAATGATGTATTTGAGACTTTTAGCATGTTTCTTAATGCTTCTACACGATATTTTCCCTAAGTGATTTCTCTTGGGAATTAAATTATCATAGTGTGTGAATTTATCAAATAAGATGCCTTAGAAGGACTTTCCTCTAGCATTTTTAGTTATATGTCATAGGACATAACTTTCTATTGGTCACCAGTGCTATATTTGTCTAGTGTTAAAATCTTACCAAGATAGAATAATTTTCTAATAGCTTTTCCCAAATCCTTGAGTTTTCTATAAATTATGGTGAATTTAGACTGAATTTTGGGATCTAGAAAAATCATATATCTAGTGTGAAATTTGTGATAGTCTAGCATATACTCCCGAAAATCCCATAAATGCCTAATATCCTTCGTAGGGGACATGGGTTCAACATTTCCACCACCCTTGGGAGTGTTGTAGTGCGTCAAGGCTCTACACATACCTAATTGAGCTATTCAATGATGGGGAATGGGCTCTCGGGATGCCACGAGGACGACTGAGTTTTTCCATGAGACCAGATGCCAAGTGGACACTATCCTAGTGAGGGTCAAAGGACTTAGTAGTGTGGATAATGTTCAGAATGGAGGTTTAGACCCTTAGTTGCATGTGGGATGGGTTTCTATATCTTATACCTGGGGGGATGATTTTCTCGGGTGAGAGATGAGTTGTGAGTTTTGAGTCGAGCAAGTTTATGGAACGCTATACAAAGTAGGGTGACATCGTGATTCTCATGATTAATGTCATGGTTGCCGAGTATGGTGCATGTTGATACCTAAGGATCAACGTATACGAGTATGCTTGGGTGACTAAGATGCATAACAGAGCAAATGGCCTTCACGAGTGTTAGGACAACTGCCGCACGAGGCTTGAGCGCTCAAGTGCAATTTTTTTAAAGGTGTAAGTGCATCAAGGCGTAAAGGGTCCCTAGGGCTTAGGCTCAAGGTGCAGGAGTAAACCTAATGAAATTGAGACATTCATTAATGAAACATATATATATAATGTTTTTTTAATGAGTTTTAATTTTTAAATCTAATAATAGAATAAAAAACATCAAAAAATATTTCTAATAATAATTATAAACTCATAATTTTACTACCAACATATAATATGGCTATTAGTAAACACTGCTCACAACAAATATATAAAAATAATAAAATTAGTAACATACTTGAAATATTGTTATTAAGATACTCATGGCAATGATTAATATTTATTATTATCATCAAATAAAAATTTATCTTCTTCTCCTTAGTTTACCTACTTGAGTGACTTGTTCATCTTTATATGTCTTTTAAAATTAGAATCTTCATTACTTACGAATTTCAATGGAGCATCCCTGTGGCATTTATTATTATTTAAGGTTCACAGTATTTTTTAATTTAATATAATGTGTAGTTTTATTTATTTCAATAATTTTAACTTGCAAATTCTTTGTCGAAGAGTTATTCTCGAATGCAAATTCATTATCCTCGTCATATTCTTCATCTACTCTAAATCACTTTCAATTTTACAAATACCAAGTTGGTATTGATTGTAATAGCTAATTTATTAAGAAATAATTTAACTTTTTGATAAAAAAAATTCTATGAGGCATTTAAAGTGCACGTCTTGAGCCTAAAAAAGAGTCATGTGCCTTTGAAAATGAGCCTCACCTAGGTCTGTTAAGGCAGCAGGCTTTAATTACTAAGCATGGATGAACCTTAGGCGTGCCTTTAACAACATAGCTCGATGTTGGGGACAGTTTTGTCATGGACCCGAGTGGCATGCACTAGCGGACTAGTGTGTTCCCAATGATAGGCTTGAATATGAGTACTTTATATGACGTGGTGCTTTTTATAATTCTTTTATGTGAGCAAGCGTTAAGTGAGGCATGAGAATCTATCAATAAAGCGAGGTTCACCTTGATGGTGAGCGGAATGCTAGGAAGCAATCAATATGCTGTTAGCTGTTTGGCTAAGACGCGTGGAAGTCTTGATGTTATTGTAGACGACGTGGTACAGGTTTAGAGGGGCTTAACTTTTTATCCTCGTGTGGCTGTGTCTAAAACAGAATTATTGGATCCTCGAGTTGTGTTTGGCTAGCGTTAATTTGGAGAAGTCTCAGCGCTGCATAGTCAATTTTTGTTGCATAAAAAAAGGGGCCGTGACACCTAGCACACCCGTGTAATGTAGACAAATTAACATTTCCCAAATGCTCCCAGCCTAAGGTCTCTAGTTACAATACTTTTGAAGGAAACATTCTTCTGTAACGAC
>JAOVVI020001473.1:0-24241 GCA_028571085.2 Nepenthes alata
TTGATAAACCTGACCCAAAAAGAAAGCTCAAGCAGATTAATATATTTGACGGCCTAATTCACGTACAGTATAACCACTTTGTTTTATCTTATTTATAGCGGTTATCATTGAATAATGATAATCTAATCGCTCATCACTTCTATAAATATTTTTTCGTTTCAGTTAAGAGAGGGGAGAGGAGGATCCAAAGAGAAGAGCTTGGCCACCGGTCCTTCTAGAAAACCTTCCACCCAACAAAGAAAGGAAGCCTCAGAATATAGATAGAAAACAGAGGAAATGCCAACCCTTTATCAAAGGAATCCAGCCCTCAATTCCAGGAGACTTGTCCTCTTTTTAGGGATCTTTCCATTCATCCAGGAAGTCTGCCTTTCATACCTCTAAGTTGCCATTCAACCGGGCGCATCTTCAAGCTGTTCTTCTTTCGGACGCACCCGAACATTCAATCCACCACTACATGTATCTCCACATCTTCATTGCATCTTTCTATTCTTTTAGAAAGATATCTAATTTGAGCGTTAGAAGATATACGGTGGGAACAATTACTGCCGTTCTCTGACATCTCGTTTGCAATTGTGTTGTGCAAAATTTAAATTTGAAACTATAGAGATCGGATCTGCATCAGATCATTTAGCGTGAAGATCCAATTATGGTCCCATTAAATTCGTGAAACCTGTGAAGAATAATAACAATGACCAATAGCGAATAAAACCTGTGAAGAATAATAACAACGATTAAATTGACATGTTGAAAATGTCGAGATAATGATAAAATATGCATAATCATGAAAAAATATAAAAATTAAGGATTGATGATGATCTCGCCGACAAAAGATGAATATCAAATATTTGGCTATGATTGCTTCGAAATAGCTAAATGTATTCACCACTATTTACGGATCCGTGGATGGGTCAGCTATATATTATTCTTTATAGTCAAATTAAATATCACTATTTTAACCCATAAATATTAGGTTCGATAGCCAATTTATAAATAATATATTACGACATGTCCAGATATACTCCGTTAATTTTATATAATAATTTTTATTTAATCAAAATAGAAAACTCTATGTTATTAATTTTTCCTCATGTTTGGAAAAATAAATGATCTTTATCAAAATTAAGGTAGAGTTCTTAATAAAATACTTGGGTAAAAGAGACATGTAATGATAATTTCTTAAAAATTTTAGAAATTTAAGATAATATAATTAAAATACAAGTCTTTAAAATCTTATGGAATGAAAGTAAAACTAACATGTATTTAATATAATATTTAAAAAAAAGGCAAACATCACATGCATGAATATTTAAACAATAAATGATATATATTTTTTAAAAAATCTAGCAACTAAAAAAAAGAGCTTAAATATACTTACTTTATCTTAGATTTACCAAATATTTATTTAAATTCACTTCAAATTCACTTTCTCGTTCCTCTATCTTTTCCTCTTCTCACTCTTTCTTCTCTAAAAAATCACGAGAATATGCATAGAAAATTTATAGAAGGCCTTTAAATAACAAACTGGCACACATGCACTAGTCATGCGCGAATCGTGCGTAATTGCTAATTATAGCCTATTCATGAGCACTTATCAGCATACTTCAGGCGCCTCGATTCTGAAACAATTATGCACGAGCTTTCGTCATGCACATCTTAGGCACGATAATTTTGCCTCAAATATACTCATGTGTTGCTTAGATGCACATCAAGTGCCGCTCATACCTGTATTATTACGATCCAACACTTAATTTCTAACATGAATTGTAATTAACCTTAAGAAATAATCAATTTACTTACATCATTGCATAAATTTTAGTATTTAAATCTCACACGTATAACTCAAACATATTTTCAAAAACAGTTTCTATTTTCCAAAAAACCAATGGAAACATAGCACTGACTCCGTGCACTAAAAGAAATAATGAAATCTCTTTATTAAGAGTCGAGTAAATAGCTGATTGAATACAACTCTAAACATACCTACCAACAAGATATACATAGAAAAATAAGTAACTAAATGATAATAAGGTCTAGGAAATAAGACTAGAAGAACAATATGCCTGACCTTGACGAAAAATGAAACTCGAGTCCAGCTTCAATCAGATGTCGTATATTTTCTTTTACTCTATTTTATCTTTTCTCTATCTTTGTGTGACATTCCCTATGTTGCAAAGTAATTTTAGATGTTCAAGAAATCCAAAAGACCCTTTTTATATTTCACGTGGCCGCTTAAGTAGTTATCTCCTCGTGCTTCTATTGAAAATCATCCTAGACCTAGGGTTCAAGCACCCATCTCACAACCATATCGCATATGCCTATTAGGCTTCTCTCGAGTCTTGGTACTTACGTGCCCATCTCACGGCCCTCTTGTGAAAAGCTACTAGAAATCCTCCCTAAACCGCCACTCAAGTGCCTATCTCTCATCTAGCTCATGAAGCACCCTGCAACCAATTTTGCTAGAGCAAACTTCGCGCAAACGTCGCACGACCATGCGTGACAACTCGACGCAAGTAGATATTGTACAAATATCACGTGACCTTCTAATGATCCGTCCATTTGGTGTAGGACTCACAAAAAAATGACTTGAAAACTCAATACCAACCATACAGGAAAACTAGTGATTCTATCTTCCACGGAGACCGACTACTCTCCGCAATGATGAATACAACAAAAGAAAATACAGGACAACTCAGTATGCAATACTCTAAGATCATGGGATCTAGGGAATGGAGGTTTACAGTCTTGCTTCTTAAATGAAATAAAGTTATTTTTATAGTTTGAAATCGTGACCTCATATCCCAATGAAGCAATTTTATCAGTGGTCACCTTCAACAAGCAATTATAAACAGGAAGTTTATTGCCACAAATGCCTATAAGGTCTTCATGGACTTCAGACAAATAGCTTCTGAGGTCTTGGGGTAGAAGGAGACTGATTCTATACACGATTTACCCAAGGAAGGAATTTTGTTAAGGAATTGGAGTCCATAACTGCAAACTTAAACTACATGCCAATAATATCTTGACAAAGCATTTTGTACGAGACAGTTGCTTTGCTCTGTCGGAGATTCAATCCTTTACCGGCTAAGGCTCCTTGTATTTACCGGTTAGGGAAGAGGCGTAGAGCTTAATGAGATATGTAGGGCAATTCTAACAACAGGAAATCGGCATATTTCTTCTCGGCAACAGGTTTTTCTGAATACTTACTCAATTTTCTAAATGTCCATTTTCATGTTAAAGAACAAACACATTGAACGACAAATAATCCAAGCTTTCAAATTTTGCTTCCCAACAACTGTAAAAAAAAAAAAAAAGGATTGGATCGGAAAATGCAACTGGCAAAGGTTGTCAGTGAAGCTATCGTAATTATCAATCACGATAATCGGATTCTCGCATTTCTTATTCGAAACGGGCAACCTCGAACTCTCAACGGCGATCACGGCAGACGTATTCGAAGTGTTCTTAGACACCAGACGCTGCAGCGTTCTTCCTAACAGAAAAACAGATAATATAGAAAAATTCAAATAAACAAATGACCGCGAAGCGAGATGGTTCGTTCATGGACAGAAAAAGGAAGGTGGAGCAATTACTTGTACGTAGTGCGAATTTGGACAAGAAAAAAGCGGCTCCAGCGCGGACGAAGCGAAATCTGGTAGGAAAGAGACTGGCTTGATTTTAGGGGATCCAGAGAGAGAGAGAGAGAGGGTTTTAAGTGGGAGTGAGCAATCTGCGAGAGCGTCGCCGCCATGAGAGAGGGAGATGCTGAGCTGCAGTGTTGATCCCGCCGGAGAAATTATTCAATAGCCCCAACAATTTTTTACATCCTCCGACGTTTATAAATATATTAATTTTTATAGAAATTATATCTTTAAATCATACAATTATATAAGTAGTGACTAATTATCTAAACGTTACATTTAGTATCTTATTGTAATATTTTATGTAAATTGTATCTTACCCAACTCATCAAATTTACTATTTTTCCTATAAGTCAGACTGCATACTAATATTGGTTAGATATACTCCAAACGAATAAATCAACAATCTTATTTTGCATGGCAAGTAATTTTCATGGGTTGTTTAGTAAGATATGTATTTTCACTTTTGATGAAAAGTAGCTTAACTGAACATAGTTTCGATGTTATACAAATACGCATATAAATTATGACCTATTCAGGATAGTGATTACCTCAACTATGATATCAAATTTAAATATAATGGTCCTAATTATACATAATCACAAAATAATAAAGTTAAAATATATATCTTTTTGGGAGCAAATTTCTCCGTTGATATTAGTTTGAAAAGAATAAGATATATTAATTATGTGCTGATACATATATAAAATTTTAACTAAATCTTTATATCTTTTTTGACTGCAATTGAACCATTCCTCAAAGTTGTTGCATTAGAACCGGGTTGGTTGATTCTATCATTTTTTTCAAGCGTACGCATCTGAGGAGCTCTTATTCTTTCTGTTAACCTACGGTTAGTATGATTCAATATTTATATTTCAAAACTTTAGTGTTTGATTTGAAAATATTTTCTCAAATGTTCTCAAATTGTTATATTTTCCTACAAATATATATTTTTAGGTTCATTTTTTCATATAAATATTTAATTTTTAACTAAATAAAAACATAAAATTAGAATTTTAAATTTTCTGTAAGGTCAAATAGCCGAAACCAAGTCCGATTTCTAATGCCACTGGGGAATCCAAACGAGACAGGAGAGAATTTGGCCTCTTTCAGAGACGAGAGAGAAGGATTTATGCATAGTAATAAGTAGACCAACCCGTCCCTATTCAAAGCAGCAGAAGTAGATGGACCGACCTGCTCACTGTACGGGATGCGCATGAAACGCACTGCAAGAACAACAGCTTCAGAATATTCTCGAGCGCCATTGTTCTGTTCTGTGTTCACACACGCTCTCACACATACAATATACACAGCAAGAGCGAGCTTCCACAATACGAAGAAGCAGCCTTTTAAGACCAAAATGCGTATTGCTCAAGCCATTATTTCTACACTTCGCATAGATAACAAACCCTAGATCTTCAACCCCACTCTCCTCGCTCTTCTTGTATGGCCTTCCATTTCTGCATTTCCCCCTCTCTGGATATCTATTTGTTACAAAACGTTGTTGAGTCTACAATTGGGATCGGTAGAATATTAGCTCAGCCTGTGAATTCTCTGTATCCATGTCTAAGTAGGTAGTACTTATTGGGCAATCAAATCGATTTATTCACATTCTCTGAATCGCAGTTAATTATTACAGTTTTTGCAGTTGGTATTTGTTTGACCGTGTGGCCTCGTCTGAGAAGGTTTTTATGGGAATCTCCGTATTTATTGATCTATTTTAAGTCAGCATTTGATCTGCCGATCATTGCTTAGAATAGCCTATCCTGATAAACGAATATAAACCTAGGTTGAAATCTCATCTATATGTTGCAGCGGCAGTTGTGTTTATAGGAATGGCATTGCCATATGGGAGCGTGGTCATAACTGATAAAACCCAATTACCAGGCGGCGGCGGCGGTGTAGAGATCCATCACCCTCGACAGTGGTTTCTTGATGAGCGGGATGGGTTTATCTCGTGGCTGAGAGCAGAATTTGCAGCTGCAAACGCCATTATTGACTCGTTGTGTCATCATTTGAGGGCTGTTGGTGAGCCAGGTGAATATGACATAGTTATAGGCTGCATTCAGCAGAGGAGGTGTGGCTGGAACTCTGTACTTCATATGCAGCAATATTTTCCGGTAGCGGAGGTTATGCTTTCGTTGCAGCAGGTTGCGTGGAACAAACAACTGCGATACGTAGATCCGGTCAAGGGAGTTGGAAAGGAATTTAAAAGGTACGGCGTGCACGGTATTGGGCCGAGGCAAGATCAGAGAGTTGACACTAACAAGGAAAGCCATAATTTAAGCGTAGACAGCCATAATCATGAAGCTTCTGTTACTAGGAACACAGAGAAAAAAGAGCAAGCGAGTGAAATAGCTGAAGAGACTGACTTGAGTTCTGAGGTCCGTAAAGCTGATGATAAGGTTATGTCAGTTATGGAGAATATTCCAGGTATTCATTGAATAAGTTCTTGCCTTCTGCTGCCCGTTCGTATGCAAGCTGTAGATTATGGATGGGTTTTCCAGGTTGACCAATATTTTACATTGCACTTAAAGGGCTGATTTTCATGAACACATTGCACTGTTGCTCTTATATTCTTTGGCGAATCTCCCTTGGCATTTTATGTTTGTTGGCATTTCATGTTTGTCGTTTGATAGTTTCTGTGAATGCTTCTATTTTCAATTTAACCAGACATTTCTTCTCCTTCCCTTTTGTATCTGTTTGAGAGTGAAGCTTTCCTTAGATGCTTGTTTGCACTAACCAATTTAAGAAATACAACTACAAGTCTAACCCAAGGCACGGTGAATTGCCGTTAAGAAAGCTCCAATGGAAAGGAATTGCAATTGAATACAAAAGAAAGCTCCAATAGTCTTCCCATCTATTGTTGTTCTAATCAAGTAATTTTGGATTCTCAATCCACTCATGGATTGCCAATTCAAGTTTGATCAAGTGAATTTCTTTTGCTAATATGGTACTTCTCTTGGGGGGATTTAAGCTGCTCAAGTTTTTTTAAAAATTCAAATTAAATTAAGAAGCAGAAATAAGAAAAAAGAAAAAAGGAAGAAGAGAAGTGACATCATGATAAGAAAGAAAAGAAAGAGAACCGGCTGTCCTCCTATGCAAGCTGCCCCAGTACCATCACTGCCACTACTCCTCTCTTTCCTTGGCTGCAGTTCCAGCAGTCCATATCCCATGCTCTCTCCCCCACTTTAATCACCGAATTTGTCCCTCAATAGGCATATTATCTTGCTGTTGGAAAGCTTACAATCCAAAGATAAAACAAAAAATCCCTATAATTTTTTTGCCTTTATGCTTCCTTTCACCAAACTTATCTTGTTTATTTTTCCTGTTTCCCGTGCAACCAAGTTTTCTTTCTCACTCTGCTGCCACATCACAGTTCCTACATCTGAAGCTTCTCCCTCTCCCTATCTCTGCTTCTTTGAGTCTGAATGCAGCCAAGCCTAAATACTATAATAAATGACCTGCTTCTTTTGATATGTAAGCTGGGAAGGAATAATTTGTCGGAAATTGAAGCGATGTTCTTGACCTGCAACAGTAGATGGTGAACCATTAGGCTACCTTGGATTTTCATATGCAAAACAACCACCTAATGTAGCCACAAAGAAACCCCTGAAAAAAAAAAAAAAAAAGATAGAAACCATAGATATAGCTGACAAAAAAACAAAAAAAGGGACAAAGTTGTAACTATAGCTGTTTTCAGTTTGTAAAAATTTTTTGGTGATTGTTTCTTTCTGTATTTCTTGGATGGTTAGCTTTGAACCATAGATGAAAATATTAGTAACGGTATCGGTTGTGGCCATATTGAAATCGGATATATCAGATAATTTGTATCTGTATTGGATATATTGTAAGGAAAATTTTTTTTGAGAATTGTTAGTTGACAATTGTAAATGTATTGGCCCACATTGCAAAATTGTCTTTGTATTAGGAAGTACATATTAGCTGATATTTGTATCATGCTTTGAACACAAATGGTTGTGCAAATTGACCAATCAGGGTTCAGATGAGCTGTGATTTTGCCTGCTGGCAGAGGATGATGTGACTGCCAGTGGTGGTCTAAAATCACTGGTGGTGGTGTTGGAGAAATTACTGTTCAGTTAATGAGGATCTGAAGGATGGTGTGGCACTGAATGGGGCGGGCATGTGGTTGTTTGGAGAGGACTTGGTGTGATGGCTGGGATGGAGTAAAGTGTGGCAGTGGGACAAAGTGAGATGAAAGGTAATGGTGATCAAGGTGGACATCATTAAGCTAATGGCCAGAGTCGCAGAAGATAAAGAAAAGGAATTTCAGGCAAACTTTCAAGGGGCTAGGCCATCCTGAATTCAGTTGTGTTTTGATTAAATATACTGATGTCAGAGTCTTGACTGAATGCAATATTAGAATCCTCCTTTAGTGTAATATGATTCTACTAATAAATTAGGTCATATGCAGTAACAACTTAATATGTTCTCTTTTGTGTTCTTAGAAATGTCTTATACTTTCCCATGACAATAAAGGAGATATAAGAGCTGATTCAGAGGTATATGTTTGTTTCAAACTGCTATGCCACATGTTTTGATTTTGGAAAGCATGATTGTTTAGGAAATGTCATTATTAGCATCATGTTCTTTACAGGTAAATACCTCTGGTGAGCCATTTATGGAATTAGCTAGATTTTAGATAATTTTCCTAGTTTGTGGTAATTAATTGAAATTTTCTAAGAGTGAGATATTGAAAATAAATCCCATGACTGCTTAGGTATACATGATGATTATTATACTCACACAAAATATTGAAAATTAAATGCTAAAACATATTTATATTTTGTCTGATTGCATCAAAATTAAAGTGGTTGACTAATGGAGTAAATTTTGGGTCCTTTCTGATTTAGGTTCTGTCACATAGCGCTGAGCTTGTGGTTGTCTCTAGGAGATTATCTTGAGTGGGAATTGAATTGAACCCTCATTTTTTATCTTGTATGGATAATAAATTTATTAATAAAATCAAAGCAACAGGTGTCACCCAAGTACGGTGATACCATCTCAACTGCAAAACAAGCCTCAAAACAAAGCATGCCAAAACCAAACACTAAAAGGTGCTATGGATAGAACAAAAAATAGATCAAGTTATAGTTTTGATGAGTTTGTTTAGCTGACTTCCAACAGATATCTAAAGTTAAGTTCTGCTAGGCTGGTTTGTCCCACAAACAATCAAGATAAAACTTTTGGCTTCTATTCTTTTCTAAGCTACACTTCCATTTTTTTTGTACAAATGAAAGTACTAAAAATCTAGAACACCAAGTAGTCTCTCTCCCCCCCCTCCCCCCCAAAAAAAAAATGTTCGATAAGAAATCTGGTTTCTGTCACCGTAATACATGGATCAATATTAACTTATAAATTCTTAAATTAAATCACTGTCATATACTTATATAGTTTAAACATTAAGGGACGAAAAAGAAAGGCATGCATTTCCAAGATATTGAATAAATTTCTTGTAATCTGAGAATCAGTGAGGGAATTCACCCTGATTTTTATTTGTTACTGTTCAGATCCTTCATCAAGATCCCCTAATTGTTATATGAAGAGTTCACTGAACTCTGAAGGAACCAGTCATGGCCAGGTAGAATCTTTGGCTGAGCAGGTCAATGATGGAAGAACTCCAACTTCTAAAGGTAATCCTTGATTCTTTCTAGTTTTATGAGTCTTTGTCCATGTGTTTGCCCTTATATGCTGGTAGGAGGGGGATGGTCAGATCAAATCGAGTAAAAGGTGAACAGAATATTGCTTATAGCTTGTTTACTCAAAACTCTTTATGTCACCTTCATTGGACTGCACTGGGAAATGTATGTCACCTTCACAATTCAAACTAAATTAAAATTTTCAGTAATTCTCGAAGGACAGCCACAGACCCATGAACGTGTATTCCTATATGACACTCATACTGAAGCTGAGTTACATTGATTAGACTATTCTCAAAGTTCTCTTCATGTGAGGCACTTGTATAATTTGTATCCTTCAGCTTCATATATTTGACCGTTAAACTTGCAGCATGACATGATTAAATATCTAATTTATCTCTCTCCCTGAGTAGGCTCTTGTAATCTGCATGTAGAGATCAATTCCCATTCCACCCAAAATCACAATGAGAATGAGATTCCCAGCATCATTCCCCAGACTTTCACTGCTATGGAGAGCTACGATGGAAAGATGGTTAGTATCTTCATGTGCGCCTTTAAGGGTAACCCTGAAATCTTTAAACATTTTCCATAGGGGGAAAAAGTGAACTTTTTGTCAAGGGAAAAAGAAATGGTTAACTGATGACTTATACCTAGGATAGTTCTAGCTTTTGTTCTCGTTTGTTCTGCATCTACAATGCACCACTTCCCTCTACAGGTCAATGTGGCTGAAGGAGTGAATTTGTATGACAAAATACTTGGTGAGCCAGAAGTCTCAAAATTGATTTCATTGGTAAATGATCTGAGAGCTGCGGGGAAGAAAGGACAGCTTGAAGGCAAGTTCACCAGTGTATTATTTTCTCTAGTTGCACCTATTTGAAGAAACTCCCAATGTAATATGAAACCTTGAAACCGCCAGTCTCAGCTTCCATTTAAGAAAAAATGAGTTCATATTTACTGGAAGTTATTAAGCCTTGCTGAATTTGCAATGTATGCAAATTTTTTGTGCTTTGTTGATCATAACAGCCATGAGGTAGCAATGACAGTTAAAATGGTATTCAAGTACCTTTCACACAGGGAAGGGATTGTTAGTTTATGATTTATAGAAAGGAAATTTGTAAAATCACAGGGGAAAAAGCTTATCAAACTAGAAAATGCTGCTTCAGATATAAAATGGAACTTTCTTGACATAATACCTGAAAAATCCAGCATTCATTTGAAAAAAAATAAGAGGAAATAATATTGAAAGAATAGGTTCACTTTGCCATATATCTTGGCTGTATGTTGAAACTGTTCTGACAATCTAAGCAGCTTCTTCCTGATTTAGACTCTACGGTTCCATCCATGATGTTGATGCAGTAAATATGTGGTTCCTGATAATGAATTGTGGTAGAAACACAAATTAGCAACTAGAATGGACACATGATCAGCATTCTTTGCGTGACCATGAACTGAAGAGATCATTTTGATTGAGGCATACTGAGTTTTGATTCAAATTGGTTTTGGTCATGCAAGTTTATTCAATATTTGATCTCAGAAGAAGTGTTTTATCCTAGCAGTACATATTTCACTTTAATTTCCATCCTAATTATTATTTTTTTAATTATTTGGGCAAATTCTTGACAAGAATCATTCCATTCATAGTCTGCAGTAAATGCTTTGATATTACATGGGAATGGTAATTACTAAGTTTGAAGTTCTCATGTTGTGGAGATTATTTAATTACCCTGCACATTTATCTGCTCCAATTTGTCCTCCCCTAGACTGGTTTTTGGTTATGTTTAGGTTTTGATTCCTTATTGCACATATATCTCCAGCTGTTAATATTTGTTTCTCAAAAAGCAGGACAGACATTTGTAGTTTCAAAGAGACCTATGAGAGGGCATGGGAGAGAGATGATTCAGTTGGGCGTTTCAATAGCCAGTGCACCTCCTGAGGATGAAAATGCCCCTGGGACCTCTAAAGGTACGATGACTGTGTCAAATAAGTCCTCTGGTATAGAAGGGTGGCCTAGTGTATGGGACTCTCATATTGTAGGGTATAGGGAAACTTAGGTGCACGTAAATTTACCTCTACACTACAGAGAGGTTAGACACTTTGCTAACGTATTGCATTGTCAGATTTGCTACCAATGCTTCGATCCATTTCGCTAATGCTTAGCTAAGTCCTGAACCTTTACGTTGACTGTTCGCTTTATTGGTAGCAAAAGCTCTTCTCTTTGCAAAATCCATATAACTAGAAAGACAATCCTAGGAGGGAAACGAAACTCTTTTTAGGATACTCTCACAGGCAGACAAGTATTTAAAACAATAAGGCTATAGATTTTAAGTGCTATTGTTTGGTTTACATACAACTATAAGGTCCCTGAGGACCAAAGAAAGTCTCTTTTTGACTTCACCAATTTGTACCTCTTACTGTGATGTCATAATTGAGCAATTTTACTACTATGGACCTAATAAATACTCACTAGATGATCTCTAATGAAAATTAGTTCTCGAATGAAATTTTTTTCTTTTCCCATCATTAGTGCAAATTGTTTGAATTTTACATCAAATTTTCAGATAGGAGAATACAGTCCATCCCGGGATTGCTGCAAGATGTTATTGATTGTTTGGTCAACAAGCAAGTTATTCCTTTGACACCAGATTCTTGCATCATTGATGTCTTCAATGAGGTTGCTAAATTTCGTATTTGTTAATTGTGTGAAAAGATGGCATTGTTTGTAATGCTTGGAGAGCTAATCTGCTGTGGTCATCTGCATGCAGGGTGATCATTCACAGCCGCACTCTTGGCCACATTGGTTTGGAAGGCCCATATGTATCTTGTTTCTGAATGAATGCGACATGACGTTTGGTGGTGCAATTGGAGCAAATCATCCCGGGGACTACAGGGGCTCTCTTCGACTCTCCCTTACACCTGGGTAATCAACCTGATTATGCCTCTCTGTAGTGCCTTTATATATGTTGTAACTAACTGCCCATACTATGCAAAAGTACATTTGACGTGGACAATCTCAGGAATGAGCAGAAGAGCAACTGTCTCTTCTGCTTTTGCTGGATGGGACTGGACACGATGAGACTCTTGGATAGCTAGCTTTGGTAGCTAGCAAAATTCTCTTCTGGCTCTGTGGATGCATGGTGGTGTTGAGTTGTCTAAAATCTGGTTAATTTGTCTCATATTGACTGCCGTTCCTCTTGTATTTCAATTAAAACGTTACTTTGATCACAAGACAATGCTATGTGAAGCCAATCTTTGCTGTTTATTTGTTTCATGGGCAAAGTTTTAACAGGATATATATCAGCACAAAATGATAGTCTGCTCCACTAGGGTTGGTCATCCTGTATTCCGAGAGTAAATATAAAGATTACAATCTTCCCCAGGAAGATAACAAATCTTAGTTCTATATTGCAACTATTCTAAATAAGCTAAGTAATATTCTCTGGATAAGTTTTCCTAGATCAAGATGTAATGGACATTGTAGAAGGCTTTCATTGATGGTGTTTGATTAGTTGCTGTCTTCCCCAAAATAAACAAGAAATCAAAAAAAAAAAAGGGAACTGATAAACCTGGGAATTTATATACGATCAGTAATCAGTGACTGCTAAATTTGCTTCACTACCAAAAACAAATATCTCCATCTCTGAAGAGAAGAAACAGAACCAGAAATTTTCTTCAGTCTTTATAGAAACTTAGGGATGCAAATTAAAAAATTCAATATTATAAGTGTCTTGTAGATCCTACCTATTTTCTCTTCTTGTGCTACCGCAGGTCCCTCCTTGTGTTGCAAGGAAAATCTGCAAACCTTGCCAAATTCGCAATCCCTTCAATCCGGACTCGGCGAATACTTATTACTTTGACGAAATCTCAACCAAAGAAAGCAGTTCCCAGTGATGGTCAGCAGCTTCATTCACCTGCAGTCCAAGCTGCCAAATGGGGCCTGCTGCCTACTCGGCTGCCGAACAACATTCGTCCAAAGCATTATGCATCCATCCCAGCCCCTGGGGCATTGGCAGCTCCATCACTTCGTGCTCAGCTCTCACATCCATCTGGCATGCCGCCATTGTTTGTGGCAGCCCCAGTGGCAGCAGCCATGCCATTCCCTGCAGCAGGGCCTCTGCCACCCAGTGCAGCTGGATGGGCTGCTGCGGCAGCGCCTGGGCATCCACCACCTTGCCTTCCAGTCCCTGGCACCGGAGTTTTCCTTCCGCCACCGGGATCCAGTAACTCTTCACCTCCTCCGAAGTCATCTGCCACTTCACCTGAAGCTGGGTTGCCCGGGGAGACTGCTTCCCAGTCACCACAAATGGAAAACTGTAACACCAATGCTTCTCTTAAAGGTAAACTGGACGGCAAGGCACAGAGACAAGATTGCAATGAAAACGTGGCTAGCAACACCAAATCGCTGATATGAGCATGTTTCACAATTGGGCCCAAACAGCTTAGACAGAGAGAGAAGGGGGGGTTATAAATGAAAAGCTGTAGGATGAGTAACGAGTCTAAAGCAATTGTAAAGTGCGGCAGAAATTGATGAAACAGCAGATTCGCCCTAGCATTTCTGTTCTTGTTTCCTGTTTTCCGAATTTGTTCCTAGTCTTATCATATGAACCCCTGAGTGTAGCTGGGGAACACTTGTCTTATATCAACTGCTGCTCATCCCCTGTTTCACTCTTCTTTTACCGTCTGCTTTGTCCCTTCTTGTGCACATTTGCTGGTGATTGAATGTCAAATGATAGCTGGTTAGTTTGCGTTGTGCTGTAAGTTTCGAGGTCCTATTATGATCCTCGGTAAATACAGCTTTTGTTATATCAAATGTTAAGTCTAAATGATAAAATAAATGATTAAAATAATTTATTATAATTATTATATTTTATCATTCAATCTTGACATTTGAAATAAAAAGTAAATTTCTTTATAGAAGGTCATATATGACAAGGTGAATAAATACGTAGATTTTTATTTCGTACTATCTATCCAACAGAAATAGCAATTTTAAAACAAATTATCACATTAAATCTCAAAAATATTTTTCAAAAACCCAGCCTCAATAAATATCAGAGGCATTTGTCTGACATTTTTCTAAACCATAATTGTCATTAATCGATTGAGTTTTTTATTTCCATGAAAAAGATAAAAAAGCATATTAATAGAGTTATACTCTGGGCACATTTTCATTTTGAGGTGGTGTGTTTCAATATAATCATTTAAAATTTTATCTGACTTATACACTCAATTCCTTCACTGTCTTAAGAATAGTTTTTACAACACCGATGAATCAACATCCCTACGAGATGAGACTCCGTCTCTCCAAGATAAATTAGAAATAACTCGGCCATTCACACAACCGTTGTCAAACACACTTCTACAGCATAGACAAGGTAGTTTTTGTTTCAATATTCCACCATGAAGTGTATAGAAACATACAATTTCTTGAAACCCCCCCCCCCTAACTATATCATCCTTTTATATAACCAAGTACCGTGAGGCTTGTGGCTTGAATGGGCAAGCACGAGTGACTTTATTGATAGATTCTGGATCCTCACATAATTTTATTGTTGGTAGAATCATAAAGAGGTTAGGACTCCAAGATCAAAGAATGAGACTGTTCGATGTAAAAGTGACAAACGGGAAAAAGTTCAGGTGCAAAGAGGTAGTGCCGGTAGCAAAAACGAATGTGGATGAAGTTTGTACTACTACTGACCTGAATGTGTCGCCGTTAGTCTGCCCGGATGTTGTGTTTGGCAATGCATGGCTTAGAAGATGGGGACAAGTGGTCACTGAAGATGGAATTTAAGCCTGACGGAAAGAAGAGGTTATGATTGGCGATGAATCCCAAAGAGCTGAGGCCATTGTGAAGCCGATGGTGTGAGAATGTTGTACAGGTGGGACGCCCAATGCCTTCTGGTGTCCATGACTAGCATTGACCTACCCAATGAGGCAGAAGAGAAGCCTGGAGAGGGACTGGAATCTGAGCTTCAGCGGATGCCAGAGTTTGCTAGAAGAGTGGTGGAAAGCCACAAGCAAGTCCTGAAGGTGCCCACAAGTCTACCATCGCCACGGCCCTAGAATCACCTCATCTAATTTAGAGAGAAAGTAAGCCTGTAAATGTACCACTTCATCGGCAACCCAATTTCCAAAAAGACGAGATTAAAAGACAAGTTGAGGAGATGCTTAAAAAATGAGATGATTTGACCGAAAACCAATCCGTTTTCTTCTCTGATGTTGCGGGTTCGGAAGAAGTATTGCCCGTGGCAATTCTATACAGACTGCCGAGCAGTGAACATAGCCACCATTAAGAACCAATTTCCAATCCCAAAACTTGACAACTGGGCAAGTATTTTTGTTTTTTTTTCAAAACTAGACTAATGGGCGAGCTCCCATAAAGCCCAAATGAAGGAAGAGAACGTCTTGCACACATTTGGACACTGCTGAGTACAGAGTAATACCCTTTGAACTATGCAATGCCCCCATCAACATTTCAGGCAGCCATGAACAAAATTTTCAAGCGGCTGAAAGTATATGGTGATACCTTCATATGGTCCACTGAAGAGCACCTTGAGCAATTGGAGAGAGCAGTGGAGCTACAAGAACTACGTAAAATTCTTAATCACAATGTCCACGTCTGGCATTGTGCAAGAAAAATGGCTTGCTGAGATTTTCATAATTGTAGATTGCCTATTTGACTGTAAGAATGTAGTGATTTCTCACAAAATTAACCTCATTTTCTTTCCTTTTCTCACAGCAACTCCCATAATTCGTACTTCACTGTATCACTTATTTATGAGTCTCATATCAATTAAAAATATTATGTTTTACATTCGGAGCTGTCAAACAGGGTTATAGAAGTCATTCGAGCAACAATATATAACGTGACTATCACGTGAGATTCGTTTGAACAAACGTTAATCCAACGTATAGAACGGGTGCTGTTCATACACGACTAGGAAGAGTCCATATAAGAACAACAGAAAGGATATTGCATATGCACAGCATGTACCAGCTCAGGGACCTCTGTGCCGCAATCATAGCCGTTCAGCTGTAAATTCAACGGCCGGATAATTTTTTAATTTTTTAAATAAAAATAAGAAAAAAAGTTCACAAATTACGACGGTCTAATTTTGACTAAATGGTCACAATTCGCAACGCAGGACCTCTCGGCTCCAATATGTACTACATTTATGTCCTTAATGATGCATAATGGGTCCACTTGTACTAGTACTGTTATAAAAATGTCCTATGCAATTTTCAGATAATGATATGAAATTATTTTTAACACTGGAATATCACACGCAAAGAACAAAAAAAAAAGAGAGAGAGAGAAAAAAGAGATGAGAAGCGCATGCTAGGAAAAATCAATTTATACGCCATTTCAAACCTGGAAGAGCAATCCAAGATAATTGGCCAAAAATCTAAGACGGCGTATGACATTTGCAACTGAATTTCAACACGTCGCCGCCAAAGAGATCGAATTTTAACCAGAGAGAAACTACCATTACTCAATGACAGTGATTGTGGTCAGGCGAATTCTCGCCGCTTTTCTGAGGCCGCCTTACTCTTCGTGTGGCTACCCTTCGGGAATCTGAGGCTGAGCGACCACACACCAGAGAGGGTGACGCACAAGCTCCGGCCGGTGAATCACGGAAAGTTCAATGCCGCCATTGGGTAAACTCTCACGGCCTGGCTAATCTTCTCGCGATTGCCACGGTGACTAGTAAATTCACTTCTCATTGCCCAGTTAGGGTTTTTTATCATACTATGAGAGAAATTTTCTCTTATGACTACGTACTCGAATTAATAGAGCTTACACAAAACAGTAAAAACCCTATGGCCGACATTTTTGATGATCCGAAGACCAAAATGACTCCGGGTTTTGAGTCAATCAGATCCATACTCCTGTAACCATCTCGGATATTAGTATTTTACAAATCGATTTCAAGCAAGAAGGTCCTTCTACTCTCCGGTAGAGATAAGATGGAATATTTAAATGGTGATCCCCGACCTGAGCCAATGGATTTCACCTTCCACAAATGGCGAACAGAAAAATTCGATTGTGATTAGATGATTGATCAACTCCTTGGATCCATCATTAACTAGAAATTTTATTCGCTTTCATATTCCCAATCAGATGAGAATCCATAACTACAGTATTCATTGACAGAACCAGCAAATCTCAGTCAGGTCCATGATTGAAAAAAACGAGCGGCTCAAACGCGACAAGTCGGGGGATCTATTGAATCGTACTCTAATGGTCTTCAAAGTGGTTGAGGAAGAAATTCATTTGTCATTCGAAAGGCCAACAACTAAATATTCATCCAAATAATTTAACCAAACGCTCCCTCTACGACAAATAAATAATTATATTTTTAAAAATTAAAAAATTAATTATTTTAAAATAATTAAATCTTACCTATTTATTTTCAAACAAATTGTTCAATTTTAAAAACGAGAGCTGATTTTTTAAATGATTTATATACATATAATATGTAAAGGAATGCCACTTGATAGCAAGTGCATGAAATAAATGACCAAATACATTTTCTAAATTAAATATAATATAATATAATATAATATAATATAATTCAATAACTCATCATCAATTAACAGTAGCCGTGCTTTTGAGCTGTCTTTGTCATTTCTCTGTCTTGTTATTATCTTCTGAATCATGATACCTGTCTCAAATAATATTATATTTATATTATATATTTTTTTAATAATTAAAAATTATTCTAAAATCATAAATAATAAAAAATAAATTAATATTTTAATATATTATTTTTTAAATTTTAATTTTTATACTATATCAAATATTAGACAAAACTTTCTATTGATCAGAAATAAACGAAGCAGGTTTAGTCTTTATTATTGTGGATCCTAATCTTACATCCTATAATAACTTAATAAAAGTTAAAATACGTATGATATTCTCTCCCCTATATATCATTTAAAATTTAAATTAACCATCATTCTTAAAAAAAATTAAAAGATGTAAATAAAAAGAGAAAATAAGATGAGTATAAAATTAAATAAATTAAGAAGACCGTGCTGCGTAAATTTAACTACACTTGAAATAAGTAATTATATGCCAAAGTATATCCTAACCCCATTTTTATTTGGAATCTTTATTTATAGGTTGGATACTAATCGCCATGGCCGTTCAAAATTGACTTATATTACTGGATAATAATTGTATAATCGTAACTTATATTACTTTTGTAACTATTCAATAATAAATATTTGATATTTATTTGGTACTTATTATTTGTTATAATACGAATAATTATTTTTTAATTTTGTTTAATTATTTATCAGCATTAAATTATAATAAGGAATCATAAGAAAATTGTTGGGGTCACTCTCTTGTGGTGTTTGTGTCCACTGACTTGTGGAGATAAATGAACGTGGACGTTTGGAGAAATTCGGGAATGTCTGTCCTCGGGGTAGCTGGAAGAATTGGACAAAGGGTTAACATGTTCGAGAGCTTGACTTGGACGAGGACTACTCAGAGGTATCATGTCCCTGAGGTTGACATGGGCGAGGACGCTGGAGCCTAGGCGTTGACTTTTTCTCTTTCGTAGGCCTGCTGCAGCGGCGTGTTGCAGGTGGATAGTTGACCCACTCTGATTGGTGATTCAGGCGGGTTCAACTTTCAAGGTGACAGCCCTGCCATCCTGACATGTCGGGCGTGCGCCTGCCATGGCAGGCCTAGGCGACATAGTCCTGCCACCCTACTGGCAATATGGTGATTGGGTGGTCAGTCACGTGGCCCCCCTAGTATTATATATAGGGCTGCTGCGTGAGAGAGTTAGGGGGTGCAGAGTGAGAGTGCAAGTAAGATTGAGAGAGTAATCTTGGAAGAGTAAAAGGGCTATTATGAAGGAAAAGATGAGTGCACCACTGGTGAGAGAAGGAAGAGAAAAATAGACTGAAAAGAAAAAGGAATGTTTTTTCTTAGTTTACCCTGGAGAGTTTTTCTCATTGACTTATCGGGTGTGTAGCGAATACTCTATTTTGAAAATTTGTAACCTATTTTACATAGTGAATTTACTGTTGACTCTGCTCCCGTAATTTTTTCATTCGGTTTCAGAAGGATTTTCACGTTAAATCTGGTGTGTATTTTCTCAGTTTTCCTTTTTACTGTCCGTTAGAGCACTGTCCCTCTGTCCGCGTGAATTGTCTCCTCAATCATTACGTTGAGGTGCATTCTGTCTGAATGTCCGTTTGCCCTAATAAAAATTAGATTCAACCAAAGGCCTATGGGAAACAGCAAACAATTCAAAATCAAAATTCACCGATCTAAACAACTAAAAACTCCACAGAAGTTTGCTTCCTGAATCATACTGTACAGAAAAGGAAATTCAGTCACCCATGAAGATTAATCCCAAAAAAAAAAATAATAATACAGAAAATATAAACTCAATAATTCAAATTTTCACAGCTTCAGAGTGAGATCAGGTGAAGACGATTCCTTCCTCCGCGTAGAATTGTCGTGTGGGACTCTGGCGACCTCGCCATCAAAACAAGCACCACCGCCGTGCTCCACCTGACGGTAACTTCCAGGCCAAACCAGAACTGGTCCGTCATCCTCCACGAAAACCGCCGACCGCTCAAATTTAGCACCGCCTCTGGAATCGAAACAGGGCCTCGGTTGCGCCAGCATTTGTCGATAGGTCAAACCGTGAGCTTGGATATCAAGCGAGCGATAGAGGGAGGAGCCATGGAGTGGCAGAGATGCTAAGCTAACATACCTGCCGAAATATAAAATTATTACAGCCGACCGCTTACTTCGAAAGTTTGTGACTCTTGTTTAGTAAGAATTATCAAACCTACAAAATTATGAAATTTCTGTTGAATTGGTTTGTTTCGGAATTACCTGTTGGGAAAAATCCCTGATCGCATAGCCCGCTTTGCGAGCGTCCTCTCCCTCCGATGCGCATTCTGGTGGCCACCCAGTGCTTGTGAGCTGAAAAACTTGCGCCGACAATAATTACAGGGGAAAACTCGGGGTGCCATTGCCGCTGTTGAGGGTGTATGACTACAAGCCGAGGTATCATTAGAGGCAGCGATGGCGGTAGTGGGGATGGTGTCGCCCATTTCTGTCAAGTCGTCGGTGCTACTACTAGTAGTGCTGAAACGGAGTGTTAAGTCGAGAGAGATGGGACTACTACAGCCTTCGAAGTATTCTTCCATGGATTCAGGACTAGAATCAGTTGGGCATAACCAGTTCTATCAACAAGCTGTTGCGATTTCTTGGAAATTAGGGTTGCCGACTTCTGAGAAAAAAAAAAAAAAAACAAAGCATTCATAAATTCCTTTCAAGGGAAAGCGATCTCCATTAACAGCAAAGAGGTCTGTTTTTTATGCCACTAATCTTCTTACCCTAACAAGAAACAATGGAATTGTATATCTCCGGATTCTACTCTCAGATGAGCACTTCAAACATGTATTTATTTATCAAAGTCGACATCGCCATACAAGAACACGAAATCATAGATATTATTGAGAGATGCAGGTAATGCACGTTCAGTCTCTCTTCTAAGCAGGAAATCTACTGTCACAGAGTTCATCATCAGTTAAAATCAGCTAGTCAGGGAATCATTGCCATAGATGAATCTTCGCCGCAACCATAGATGCTTATTCTAGAACACTTGTTCGGCGGGTCCTGCAGAATGGAATGACCATTATGATTATACACCATTACAGATAATTGGCCACTGCAGCTGCTATTGTTCCAAGATCATAGTAATGGCCAACAAAACCTTCCCGAAGGTATATTTCACTTATACTTTGACGGCCCGGAATCAACTAATCCAATCAAAGAATCCCTATCTGTAATACTTTTCGAAACCTCAACCAGTAAACCTAGGCCTCAAATCGACCCAGCAAGAGAATCTTGGTGCTTTGAAGCATATCACCAGAACTGTGTAATTTCTACAAACTGCAACCACATAATTAAGCCAGAGAAAGGTACAAGAACAGCCAGCCAGTCATCATAGAAATTTGAAATTTTGGTTGAAAGTTTGTGGGTAGTCAAATTTCTATGGCAGTAGAATATTGAAGTCCAAGATTTCACAATACATTCCAGACTGCTTAAATTTACTTCAAAATGATGGAGGAATCAGGCAGATTCATGGTGATTATAACGAACAGTTTGGGAGCTAAGAAGTATAAAGTGCATCATAAATAAATAAAAAAATCCTATTCATAATTCAATTTCTTCAACATTAAAAATATAAAAATTACTAATACAACTAATAGTATAACGAGCTGACAATCCTTACTTTTCTAAAGTGAGACAGGATTAAACAGGAATAAAATGAGTTAATAATTATGGATTTTTTTTATTTTAAATTTTTTATATAATTAAATACAAAATTGCACAAGATGAACTTAAAATAATTTAAATCTTTATAGAATTTCAAACATTACAAAACTCCTGCGTGCATCAATATGATTTTTAGACAGAATTCGGTGAGGTGGCAGGTGAGCGTGGACAGTAGAATTTATTCTTTAACACGCACTTGCGCACGAAAACCAATCATGCACGTTAATACATTAGCAATAGCCCACCACTTACCTCACAATAAAGTATTACAAACAGTGGGTTTTCGTCAACCTGAATTACAGACGGTAATGTGATAAGAGCCGTCGATGTCAAATCAAGAAAGGACTCACGGGAAGAATATCATATAAAATCCCAATTTAGGATTTATTTTTAGCAATAATCGCTTGTGGTGCCGGTAAACGATTATCGAGAAGAAGACCCCTTAAACTATCTGACAAATCTCGCAACAGTGGGAGCAGAAATCACTCCTAGATCTACCGAATCTTTGCAGAATTGCATCAGCAGAAGCCAGAGGAAGTATGAAAATTGATGGTCAATAAACTGCAAAAGTTAGAGCAAAAGGCAGACATGGGAAACTTCATACTGTTTACACACAATCAAATAACAACCAAAATTGAATTCTGAAACTAACCAAAATCAGAATACTGTTTACACACAATCACCCCCACAAAATTCAAGAGAAACAAGAAGGAATAATGAATCAGGAAGAAAAATCGAGAGTGCATAAGCATTAAAAAGGGTAATGATCGAACAAATCTGAAGATATTACCCTGAAATCGAAGCTTCAGGTTCCAGTATTTGCTGCTCAGCGAGAGTAAAACGAAAGGGAGACAGCAGGTTTTCTATTTTTTTGCCACTTATAGATAGCTTGAGGAGAGAGGCTGATTAAGGGCGGAAAAGCACGGAGAGGTTGGAAGACAACGAAAGGACAAAGCTGAAAGGTCTCACAGAGAAAAACAGGTACCAGCAACACATCAGCCACTCCTGGCTGAAGAAGGAAATAATGCAATGTGTGTGTGACAGAGAGAGAGACAGACACACTGACAGAGACAGAGACAGAGACAGAGAAAACGAAGGGACAAGAGAAGTGAAAGCGTGGGGCATGTTTACTACTGAAAAAAATAAAAACAAAAAACAAAGTTTTTAAAATTTTTAAAAATATCAGTAGATATGATTTAGAATTTTTTGGGTCTGAAGTCTAGATTTTGTACGTTTTTTTTTTTACTAATATAATAATATTTTAAAAATTTATAATTATGATAATATTATATATAAATATATGTTTAATAAATAATAAAATTTAGCTCATATTTATGATCAGATTTATTTATATTTTTGTTACGTTATTAGATCCTAATTTTTATACGAATAAAACTCAAATGTAGAGCAACACATACTAGTTTGTAAGTAGAAGAGAAAGAGAGAGACAATAACATGTGGGATTTTACGTGGAAATCTCTCTACTAAATAAGAGAAAAAAATTACGGGACTTTGAGTTCGAGAATGTTTACACTATTCAAGCGTTTGAGTACAAAGGATGAGAACAGAGTGCACGGTAAATCTCTAGGATCACTCTTACAATTGTAAGTGTTCTCTTAGTTGGAAGTGTAACTGCCTTACTTTCTCTCTCTCTGTGGATGTAAATATAAGTGGAGTAAAGTTTTTTTGGATCATTTGTTTGGTATACAATAAAGACTTATATAGTGGTGGTATTCTTCTACATGGAGCGGTCACGTGGAGGTGGTGTGTGTAGAGAAGACTGTCACCAACTCTACAAATCCCTTTTGCCGTGTCAAAAAGATTGCGTGCATGTGGACTGTTTCCGTGAGACGTTACTTCAACAGTGATCACATCGGCTTTATAAGCCATCATTCCCTATGGAGATGGCGTGTTGTAGAGATCGCGCATGCCCTTGCGTACGTCATCCATTTGAGCTGGCATCTTCAACCGTTTTGAGCTTTCTTTTTGCGCTCGTGCAATTAGAGACTTTTCAAAATTCGCGTTCTTGACGAAGGTTTTGGCTTTCATCGAGTTTGCGGATCTTTAGTACCAAATGTTATCGTCTTTATTGAGGTCTTTGATCTTTATAATGTCCGCGGACGTTTAGTGATAAACGTTCACGGGTTTCAATTGAGGACTTATGCATTATTGAGTCTTTCGGCTCTTAAAGTTATATTCTCAGTGCCATGTCCTCAGGATTTTACTAGGATCCTTGGTCTCTTACGGAGTTCTCGAGCTTCCAAAGTTAAGTCAATCTCTCGAACTAATTCAGCTCTCTGAGTTTCTTGAGCCGTGGATCCAAATCTTCAAACCTCTTGGGCTACTTTAGCCTATTAGGCCAAATCAACCTCGTGGGCCTCTTGGAATGTGAGCCCAATTATCAAAAATGGATTCCTTGATTGGGCCTTGGGTATCCACTATCCATCAATCTTAAATATTCTTTTATTAGAGTTATTTAATGTTTTTATATAAATTATTAGATCAATATAAATTATACATTATGTATTTAAAACTACAATTATATTTATTAATTGAGAAAAAAAGAGTATGATATTTTAATCTATATTTAGATTTTTTATTGTAATGATAATATTTAATTTATCATTTAA
>JAOVVI020001474.1:0-24238 GCA_028571085.2 Nepenthes alata
AGAAAGAAAATTAACTATTTTTAATAATATATAAATAATATTATTTAAGATAAAATATTGTAGACTTCTTTGGTTGACCTCAGTCTTATCGGCGCCACCGTTGCAGCCGTTCTTAGTCGCCGCTGTCATCATTGGCTCCTCGGCAACGAGCCGTCGACAGCACCTCACCTGAATTTCTCAGCTCGCCTCTCGAAAATGCAACCACAAATGAATGGGTGCATTGTTTCCTCCCTATTTTAAATTAAAATGTCTAAACAAATATCTGCCGTTGAATTCAACGGTTGATATTTATTTAGGTATTTTTTTATAAAAAAAAATAATGTAATATTTTTATTTAGGTATTTTTTTTAAAAATAAAATAATGTAATATTTTTTGAATAAAAGAATTAATCACACTCGTTAAATTATATGCCACGACTGCCCTACGGAATCACACCCACTTCGCCCTTCGTTTGATTTCGAGGTTGTAACACCTATTTGGGAATCCCTGCCCTGTTGAAAGGGTGGTTAGTTCTCCCTCTTCTCTGTAGCTTCTGATGCAGAAAACTCGCGCGGGAAGTGGGAAAGATGATACCAAAGTGTTCCGTTTCGTCCAATGAAGTTCAGCTCTTTCAATCCTTAAGCGGCATTCAACAGCTCGCGGAAAATCGTCGCTTCAAGGTACCCAGTTGTCCATTGTTAGTTTAATTTTTTTAACCTCACGTATACGCATTTTTTTTTTTTTTTGTAAATTGCTACTCGTTTGTGTTCGAAATCTGATGAAAGAGTTTCTGTAAGGCGATTGACCATATAATTTTGCTTTGTCAATAAAACGCTAATTAGTATGTGCACAATCATATATGCAAGTTTGGTGAAATTTGGTGACCGGTACGATACTCCAGTTTTGGATAGAAACGATTTCCTAGCACAGAGTGTATGGAAGCACATAACTGTGAGAAAATGTGTTAGATACATACCAAAAGATAAAATGGGAAAGTTGAAGAGCACGATGTTGGGAGTCGTATGCCAAACAAGCCAAGCCAATTGTACTTGGTTTGATGGTTTACTATTTGTATACTTTCTTATTCGGTTATAAAAGGCATTTATCTATATTATGCTTTATCTTATTTTAATTTCGATGGTAAAATCCAAGACTAGGGCAATATATTTATAGTAATGATAAGATTATTATTTAGAGTTTTGACTGCCTAAAACTCTAGCCTCAAAATTATCAGTCGTATGATCATTAAGATGGGATATAGTGGTCTGATTGGATTGGTGCATAGTATGCTAACCCATTAAAGCCAAGGTCAGGGTCACTTATATAAAAGACGTTATGGCAAATGTGTGAGTCCTTTTTAGAGAATGAGTTTACTGTATTGACTCAATTTAGGGAATTTTTGGATAGGCACTTTGCTTGGATGTTTGTAATCCCTCACGTAAAATTTATGCATATGCTCCTTAAATTTGGTATCATCTAAATCTAATATACAGTTTATCATCTTAATATCTAATATTAGATATCATCCAAATCCTTAAACTGTGTATTAGATATCATCTTAATATTCAATATATAGTTTATTATATTTTGATATGATTGATACTATCCGAATTTGGAGATATGGAAGTAATTATTGGATATGATGAAAAGTATATTGAGATAGATGCGAGATTAATAAAGAAACCATCACTTCTAGCATAGTTTCTAATTTATATTAATTGAATCATTTATTCAATAATTATCTAAAGGCAATTATTTCAAGGGTTGACATTTTTTCATAACCTTAGTTTGTTGGGACATTGCATGAAGGTAGAAATTTCATTGAATGGTAACTTTTATGGACATTTTTTTAAATAGATGATTATTTTATTTACTTTATCTAGATGATCATGATATACTACTAGATGTCACTTATGACTAATAGAAACTTTTAATTGGATATTATGAATAATTAATTTTATAGAGAATTGAAGGAGTTCAATTCAATTATAACTAAAAGGGTGTTTTAATTAGCAAAATAGGATTTAATAAATTCCAATGCCAATTTGATATAAAGTCTAATGGGTTACACACATTATGACATCACACTTTTTGTAACTTAAGAAATATTTATTTATATGTTAATCATGTTTGAGGCACACGGAAGATAAGCTAAGCAGTTGTGAAGTGTAATTTTTAATTTGGGGTGACAAACAATTAGACAGCTAGGGTTTAAAAGGATTCTAGATTTTTATCGCGGTGTGGGCCAGACTAAGTTGACCGATCCACAGTCTCTCTCTCTCTCTTTCTCTCTTCATCTATGTGCATTGAGCCCATGTGGGCTGATGGGAGCACGGGACCATCGACCCCCTCACTTTATGATTAAGGGGGATCCTAGTCCTTCATTTTCCTTTAATATGGAAGGAACCAACCTCTCTCTCCCTCCTATTTCTTTGGTTCTATGTAAATAGGAGTATAAGGTGTACCTAGGGTTGGTATGTGTGTGCTGAGACTTCTATTTCATTTACCTCATTTTTTACTCCTCATTGTTTTTGGTTTGAGTAAAGAAAAAGTATGTAGATACCTCATTTTTTTCTCCTTTTTATTTTGTATGAGCGTTGGTAAAAATAAAAAGATTTCTCATTTTTCTTCTTCCAGAGTGTGGGAAAAAATAAGTAGATAATGGGATGTGTCAAATATTCCATGTTAGAATAAAGTTATCCAAGTAAATGCTAGTACACATATTCTGTGATTTAATTTGTTTGACTATACAACAAGTCAAGGATATTAGTATGGATTCTATTAAAACCAAACATTTGTACGGTTTATCATCTTTGCTGTGAACTGTACATACGCATCATCTAATTTATTTGACCTATATGTTTGGAGATTTGATTTTACATCGACATGTAAAATTAAATCTTTAAATATTTTCTTATCCCGGCATGAAATTACGAAATAAAATTATATTTTGCTGTGTTTGCCCCATAATTTCCTTACACTCAATCCATAAGTATATAAGTTGCAGTGAGCATATGTAGAATGTTAACTCATATATAGGCAATGAAACCACTCTGAGTGCATGGCATTCCTGATATATAAACTCTAAGCATTTGACTAAAAGGCTAGGAAAAGACCATTTGTTCCAAATTATGTGGTTTAAACATCTTCAGCACTGTAAAACTTAATCGGGTTCCAGGTTGCGTATGAGGATTGAGATCCTCTTGAATTAGGGTGGTAATTGAGGGTGTTCTCATTGTCCTCATCTCAACCACTTGTTTATTATTCAATGGTTGGGATAATGCCACAGCAATCAATCATTGTGACTCTCGGTAGCTGGTTTTGTATACTGTTGATGATGTATCATCCCAAGCTTTAAATATCAAATAGGCATTGGAGATTACAGAAACCAGGCATCTCCAGATACCATCCTAACTGGAGAGGAAGTCAATCATGCTATGAAGTACAAAGCTTATGCTCTGCATAACTGCTGGCTGCTTGTTTATGTGATTACTTTGATGTCAGTTGGTTGGTGCCTTATAAACAATTTAGTTTTTACCAGCAGGCAGGCTATCTTTTACACAACTTTCCTTGAGTTGATGTTATAACTTTAGATGGATTGTTGATGTTGGTTGACCCCATCTGAACACTTCTTTGCAAGTATGTTTTCCTTTGTTTGTCCGCTACTGCAAGAAAATGCTAACATCTGTGGTCACTCCTCCCTCCCTTGGGTGCTTCAAATTCCATTTACTGGTCACAGAAACCAAATTTCTTTGATCATTCATCGAACAATCATAGAACCGAAATGGATGGCTTTGTGTCTATTACCAGTAGTTCCTCCATACACATTTTTTCAGGAAATGTCTGCAAAAAAAATGGTAGATCTAGGATTTTATTTCATTGGGGTTAGTTATATACGAAATAAGCAAACTGTCAAAATGAAACTTGATTCTATATAATTCACCTATTTCAACAAAAACAATGATGAATCTACACATACAATAGAGTCCATTCTAAAGAATAACTAGAAAAGTGTATACGTACCTCTGTGTCCTAAGACTCCACTAACTTGTACCTAAAATAATTCTTCAGAATTACATGTAGACCGACCTAGAATGTTTGGTGATGCACAAGTTCAGCTACCTTGTAAACTATGGTATATACATTTACCAGGTCTGTTGAATCTGGGCAGGCATGGTTGTTGGATCAGTTTGGAGTTCTTCATGATGGAAAACAGGCTTACCCTGGGGTTATTTCAACATGTATGTCATAATTGATTGTTTTTGTTATCTGTTGAGGATGTTTCAGTGAACCCTGTGTTGCTATTATTATTGATTCCAATTAACATGATATTTGTGCTTTTATTGTCAAAATTACTTGTCTGGCTACAGTGAAAAAGCTAGCAAACTGTGGGGCCAAGATGGTGATTGTAAGTAACTCATCAAGACGTGCATCTGTAACCTTCAACAAAATGAGAAGCCTGGGATTTGATCCTTCCCTCTTTGTAGGTGTTATAACTAGTGGAGAATTGACGCATCAGTACCTACAAAGGTTGACCATCTCATCTTCGATAATAATAGCATGTCTCGCATCTATCTTTTACAAATAAACCAAAGACAATAAATAAAATGATTTGCTGAACAAAGTGTATTGTCGTGTCTTATACCAGCATTAAGTGAGGTGCTGAAAGTAAATCTGTTGTGCAGCTTATCATATTATTTTGTTATTGCATACATGCCAAAATTGTGCTGTAGTAGTCAGCAACCATCCTAGCTGTGTGATTATGTTTCTTCAGGTCTACTATTATATCACCTTCATTCGTGCTCTAATGACATGACAGAAATTCCTGTGAACTAAGGATTTGTAAATGTCATTATATTAGTTCTTGATCTGAAGAAGATTCTTGTTAATTCTTCTATATGTTACATATATGCAATTACTTAAAATCAAAACTTATTCAATGCTGGTTAAATATGAATTATCCCTCTTTAATTTTGCATTTCCATCTTGCCGCACCTAATTTACTAGATCTATGTCATAAAATGAACCTATAGAGAACTTGATATACGAAGTAACAACAAACTGTGGCAAGTTACCATCGGAGGCTTAGCAAGTCAATGAAGCAGCAACTGCTTTTCCACAATTTGGAGGAGTATTAGCAGATGCATATGATAATTCAATAGAACTTCCAGAAGGCTCATCAGGGCAACAAGATGCATTGCTGTAGTGTGTACTTCAACAAATACATTTCAGATAGCTCATCATTCACTGCAATCAAGGCCAAGTCAGCAATCCATGTGAACTTGGGATTAAACAATAATAACCAATCAGTTTTGGAGGAAAATAGTTGCCAAATTAGTTACCATGTATTAGTTAGTTGCGATTTGCCTTTGTTTAGCTGAATAATATTAATAGGAGAGCAATGTAATATGTTGGATGATAATAAATTGTCTGAATTCTTTTCCTTCGTCTGCTCTCTCCCGTGTCTATTCTTTTTTTCTTGATTTATTCCTTGTTCTTGCTCTTTTCTTATTCATCAAACCTGATTTCTATGTCCTTTTCCCCCTAAATTTCATATTCTCTTCCCACTAATCTGTCTTCTTTCTTAAATCTGTTAATTCCAGATTTCTTCCTCACCAAATCAACTCACTTCATCACATCTAAACATCATTAATTTGTATGGTGTCTTTCATCCAATTGTGGGTGTTGGTTTGGGGGGGGGGTGCCAAATTATAATTTTCTCAAATATTTTTCAACATTATAGACCCTTTGATGGGATGAGTTTCAGAATAGGATTAACAAGAGGCATGCTTGCTGTATTTGAATGTTATCTAAAGTAAAAAAAAAGGATCAATCTGGACTTATTGTGAACAAAGAAAGCGTATGTGCATATTGGGAGTTCTATCTTGTTTAGATTTTTGACTTCTGATCAAGTTCTCTATGGACCCTCAAATTGACAATGTTCCCTCCTACTGAATCCTTGTACATATGGTTTTAACCTTTTTAGTAGGAATTTCAGAATACACTAACTCCTGTAAAAAAGCAAAAAAAGAGCTAATTCTTGAAAGGTACCAATAAGGACTCTGCACATAGGAGAAGTAATTGGATTGCATCAAGGTGTGCAGAAGGTTGATTAGCCTAGGCCAAACCTTTGGAGGCCAAACTATCTGATTCTTGACAGGTGTACCTTCCGAGCAATACTGGGACCAGACTCTAAAAGACCAACCTCAAGGAGGCCAAAGTAGCTGAACCCCAACAGACCAACCTTAGACTGGACCTCACCTGGCCCAATCTCTCGGGGCCGAACAATAGCCAATATGCATCAATAGTGGCTAATGTGGGGAAACGAACAATAGCTTGGAAGCTCCTTTTTATTTAGGCTATTATTGAAAGCTTTTGAAAGGGCACTTATGTTATTAGTCTGATAGATACTATCAAGGTTTCAGTTAGCCCCATCAATGCTGGTTTCAAAACCAAAGTGGGGATCATTATGCTGTCTAGACATTTTGTGTACTGTGGCGGATAATGGCTTAGGACCCTTTTGGGGTAATCATTTTGGCTAACCTAGAATACGATTTGGGTGTGTTTGGGCTAATTTAGAGTCAATCTTGTGATTCTACTCTAAGGTTTCTTAATTTTTGTCCATTCCATCATTATTACCGTTTATGAAATTGACTGCTTAACATCATACTCGGACTTCTCAATATTTTGTCATTTTCACTGTAAGTTTCTATTATTGGTGAGTGTCTTGTGAGTTGGGTTGGTTTGATACGTGATTCCTAAGGGAGGCTTCTTATCATTTAGTGCTTTCATTGAAAAGTTTTTGAGGAAGAAGGTAACTTTCATTGAAAAGGTTTGTAACTTGAAAGCTTTTGAGCCTAAGAATTGATGGAAGCTGGCAGTGCAATAAATAAATTCTGCAAGGGATAGTCCAAACACTAATCGTGCCAGATTTGAGGATATGGAGGAAAGCCAAGCCACACTTAGATGATGGAGGAGTATGCATCGGTTAGACAACTAACTAGGACAGTTACTCAATGAACCACTCTATATAGGCTAAGGGTGGAGACAGAGGCTGAAGCATGGAGGAGTGGTTGTGTTGAAGCGATGGTGGTAAAATAGTACCTAACACAAGGATTGCCTAGGGCATCTAGCCACCATGATGACGACGATGATAGTCGGGGATAAAGAAAGAATGTTTGGTAATGGATAGAAGTGATTGCACAGGTATTGGAAGCCTCATGACTGAAGACCATACTGTGGTCAAATGAGGGGATATCAGAGAGATGATGACCTATATGGGGATGACTAGAAAGGGAGACGGTATCATCACTGAGGTTCTAGGAAACCTAAGTCAATTTTCTTGATTTTAAAGGGGATAATCCACATGAGTGGTTGGATTAGGCAGACCACTACTTCCACATGTACAAGGTGGTTAGGGAGGACCGAAATTGATATTGCTAGCTTTTACTTGGATGGTAATAACAGCAATTGTGGAGATGGACTAAAGAACATTATGTTAAGGAGGGGAAATGTTTATGCTGGATGGCACTTGTTCGCAAGTTCCTACCTTATTAATTTTTTTTGGGGGGGGTCACCAATAGTTATAATCATGGTCAACTCGCAAAGTTGCAACAGGATCATGGGGGTTTGACCTACATTGAGGAATTTAGCCGACTCCATACTTTAATCTTAACTTGGATGGATGAGTCTCTGCTAGGCCCATTTCTTGAAGGGCTCAAACCTTAGCTAGCCAAGAATCAAGCTGAAATAAATGTAGTACAGAGGCTACTCGAGGCAATGAGGATGGATGAGGTCCTTGAGGAAGGTTACCATTCTTAGAAGAGGAAAACTAAGTAGAGTACTCTTCTCAAAGTGCTACAACCAAGTGCCTCTTGGAAAGGGAAAGGGGTTGTAGAGGACCGAATGAAGGAGAAGCGCGCAGTAGTAAAGTTGTCTTGATGAAGTTGAGAGGATTAAAAATGGGTTATGCTTCAAATGTTGCAAATAGTAGGCCATGGAACATTAATGCAAGTCAGGCCAAGTGTATCGTCAGTTATGAGGCTCATAGCTTGGGTAAGAAAGCACGAGGTAACTCTACTAGTTGATTCTGGATGGCCACATAACTTTGTCAATTATTGTATAGTATGGAAAATTGGTTTACAAGGAGTTGCCATAGAGCCATTCGTGATAAAGGTTGCAAATGAGGAGAAGTTGAACAACAAAGAGATGGTATAATATTTAAAGATGAATGTGCCAGGGGTGCATAGTGGTTGTCTTACATATTTTGCCTTTAGCTAGGCAAGATGTGGTGCTTGGTTAAGCTTGGTTAAGGACCCTCAAAGATGTAATGATGCACCTTGATGCTATGAGGATGGAGTTCAAGCCCGAGGGTAAGGAGAACGTGGAAGGCATTATCATTTATCACCAGAGGAGATTTAGACTTGCGAAGCCAACATGTTGAGAAGATATGCAAAAGGGGTGCCCAATGTCTTGTTGTGATGGTGACAAATAATTCAAGCCGAAGGCAATAAGGTTAGGGCACGGCTGGGGACCGACTTGTAATGGCAACCAATAGTGGTTAGACGGATTGTTGAGGATCATCAGATCCAGTTGAGGGACAAGTCCAAACTAGTGAATGTGCCACCTTACCAGTACATCCACTTCCATAAAGTGTAAATTGAGGGTAGGTAAAAGAAATGTTGAGGAACCCATTCTCGTCAATGGTATTGTTGGTTAGGCAAAAGGATGGGACTTGGCGGTTTTGTTCCTACTATTGGGTCTTGATTGAGACAACTGTGAAAGATCATTCCCTATTCTTATTGTGGATGTGATATCAGACAAGCTGCATGGTGCTAACATTTTCATCTAAATTGGATTTGAGGGTGGGCTATCATTGGGTCTGAATGGAGGAGGATGTCCCTAAGATTACTTTTAGGACTCATTCAGGGAACTATGAGTATTAAGTGATGCCCTCGTACTATACAATGCATTGTCTACCTTTCTGGCTGCTATGAATACATTCTTCAAGCCATGTTTGAGGAAGTTCGTATTGATTTTCTTGGACAATATTCTCATCTACTCAAGGAACATTGGGGAGCACCTACAACACCTAGGTTTTGTCCTCGAGATACTCAAATGAAACCATATTTTTAAAAATGACGAAGTGGGGATTTTTGCAAGGAGATTTGGAGTATATGAAGCACATCATCTCAGGGGAAGAGGTGAAGGTTGCTGCACAAAAGGTTAAAGCAATGGTAGATTGGAATGCCAAAAGATGTGTCAGCATTAAGGGGATTCTTATGGTTGACTAGGTACCACAAGCAGTTCATCACAAACTATGGATTGATTATGCAACCATTGACCACCATGCTTTGAAAAACTTTGAGTGGACGGATGAAGTCAAGTGTGCCTTCTGAGGATCCAGAGAGGGCTATTACTGAGAGACTTGTGTTGGCTCTACTCAATTCAAGAAGACATATGAGGTGTATCTAGATGTGAGCAGTGATGGGATTTGAGCGGTGTTGGTACTTGAAGGAGGCCTTTGGCATTTATTTCTGAAGCCTTTTGTCCTGAGAAGAAGACCTCAAGCACCTAAGCTAGGGAAATACTAGCAGTATATTTGTGCTGTGCAAGTATGGAGACCCCATCTTTAGGGCTAACTGTTTACATAGCAATGGACCAACAGGCCTTAAGACATCTTGTGCAGAAGATTGTGACCTCAGTGCAACAAAGTTTATGGTGAATTTACTCAGGTTTGAGTATGACATCATTTACTAACCTGGGAAGAACAATGCGGATGATGCTTTGTCCGGCAAGGAGGGGAATCCAATGATGTGGACTACATATGAAGAGGAGGATACACCTGACTTGATGATTGTCAGTGGAAGTGAATGAAGGATTTTGAACAAGCTGCAAGAGGCAAAAAAGCTTGGCTTATGGCTCTGAGGCATCACTGAGGAGTTGCAGAGGCAAGAGGTCAGGGTGTCATACTATTAAGTTAAAAATGGTTTACTGTACTATAGGACTGATGTGCATATGCTGGAGGTGCCTGGATTGAGAGAAGAGAAACTTGTTCATTTTCAGAATAACAAGGAAGGTGGTCATTCTGGGTGGCTGTGAACATATGTGTGAAATAAACATTTCTTTTATGGGACAAGCTGAAAAGTACAGTGAAGTCCTTAGTGGTGAAGTGTGACATATGCCAAAAGGTGATGTAGGTGACATATGTCAAAAGGTGAAGTAGGGCATAGGCCTATGGTAACTCTTTCCTATACCTGACAGAATTTGGGAGAACCTCACCAAAGATTTCATGGGAGGACTAACCAGTAGTCGGGTTTACAATGATCCTGGTGGTTGTAGACTAAGGGTGTGTATTTCATTCCAGTGAAGCACTGCTTCATATTCAGCGGTGTAGCTACGGCAATTATGGAAAATGCTGTTAAATTTCATGGTATTTCAGGAGCATTATCACTGGTTGAGTAAGTTGTTTTGGGCTCATTTTGGTAAGAGCTCTTTGCTCTATATGGGAGCAAGCTGTGGGTGGGTTCCTCCACTACCTGCTAACAGATGGGCAAATAGAGGTGGTAAACAACCGGTTACTAAAGCTATTGTCATGAGGAGCAAACTTGATGAGGAATTTGTTGATTAGGAGGAGTATTGGTATAGTATGTCATTTCATGCTTGAACTAATTGAAGCCCTTTTTGAGGTCACATACGAAAGATGCCCATCGATGCTAAATACATATGAAAGAGAGATAACTCAAAACTAAGCGGTTGAGTAGGAATTGCTTATCTATAGACGCGGTCATCAATAGGGTAAAAGGAGGAGCCGGAGAAAGCACATTAAAGGGTGAAAAGATGCTATGACATAAGATAGTGCATGTTAGGCCTTATATAGCCAAATCGACGCATAAGGGCTGCTTAGGCGCGCGTCGGGTGCCATGCCTAACCCTTCCTGCGCACGAGTGCCACCTCGGGTGTGCCTCGAGCGCGACCCCCACGGGAATCAGCACTCGAGCGCCATCTCAGGCGCTACTCAATTTGGAATCCACACTCAAGTATGCATCGGACGTGCTTCAGGTACCAATATACTTCCTTATTCTAAATTCATTTAAATTTACACTGCACAATTATTTTTCGATATATCTAATTTAAACCAAAATAAATTGATAATGCCAAATCAAATTAGACAAGAACCGGGTATTACATTTTCACAAAGAGGGTATACGGGTTTTAATTGAAGAGGGCCCGGTGTATCCTAGAGTTCAGCCCCCTTCTTGCCCTTATCCATTGACTTTGTTCTTTTGTGGGTTCCTGATCTCAAACCTTGGCTTACATGGTTGGCTGACTTCTTCTCGAAAAACTCCTCCAATTCTTGTTTGAAAAGGAGGGCTCGATCCAACACCTCTCCGTAGGTTCTTAATCTCAAGATCACAAGTTGCTTCCAGATAGTGTCATTCAATCCTTGCAAAGACTTCCTCGCTCTCCTTGCCTCATCAAGGATGTGGGGATAGCTCCATGAACTTGGCTTCGTATTCTGCCACAATTCGATTCCCTTGTCGCAAGTGAGCAAATTCATCTTCCTGTTCCCTTAGGCTGATTGGGAAATATTTCTCCATAAATGCTTCTACAAACATAGCCCAAGAGATTTGCTCATTCTTGTGCCCCGGAATTCTCCTTTTCATGAACTTCTGCTAGTCTATTTCTCTTTCAAGTTTATAGGAGGCAAAAACGACCTTCTTTTGCTTCGGACAACGAATAACTTCAAAAACTTTCTTGATTCGTTATATTCATATTTTAGCTTTCGTGGGATTTAGAACTCCCACACATTTTGGCACCCTCTCGTTGATAAAATGATCATAAATTTTCATGGCTCCTGTTGGGTTTGTCGTTGCCCGGCTCCGGATTTTGCAGCCTTCAGGCCATTAACTCCATCATGTCTGCCATTAGTTAGGTACTCTTTCTCCCGGTCGGGCGAGAGCTCGGTTCAAATCGATCTTGCTCAGCAAACATCTTTCGATCATATCACAAAACAATTAGTGAAATTAAATCTTCAAATTAAAATAAGACATACTCCTTATGACTTCTCGAACACCACCGTTTGTCATGTCCCCATCCTAAAAGTGAATTTATTTTAAATTAATTTAATTATTAACTTAAATCACTTTAAACCTTTAAGATTCAAAAGTCCATCGACAAAATAAAACCTTAAATAAACATTGAACATGAACCTGCAAATTGAACCCTGCCAATCGACCCAAAATAAAATAACTAATCAAATTATAAGACTCAAAATATCACACTTGCAAGTGGCTCCAATTATACGGACAATAACCTGACCTCGAAATATTCAAGACTTGCAGAATATATACTTAAAGATTTAAGATATATCGGAACATATATACAAAAATTAAGAACATATAAGAGCATTTAAACATAATTTCGGAACATACATGAGTATTGTTGCAAAAACATAATATACATGAAATAATGTCATGAATTTCATAAAAATTATATAAAATGGGAATAACAGTACATGTATGTGAGGTATAAGCATCTTACATACGAAATTATAGCATGCATGAATATTTGAGATTACAAATGCTTGTAGAGATCAAAAAAGACAAAAAAGAAAAAGAAAGGTTTGGATGCACTTGCTTTATACTTAAAATCATCAAAAATTAAAATCACCAAAAATCTCTTTAGATTAACTTGGATTCTCCTAGAGCCTTCTCTCACTTCTCTCTTATTTTTCTCTCTCTTCTTTCGAAGTCTCGCAAAAAATGATTGAAAATTCGTTAGATGGGCCTTATATAGAAAATTAGCGCATGTGCACTAGTCAGACACATATTAGGTGTTAAGAAAGAAATTGTATGGTGTACAAGTATTTCTCGGGTGTGCATCAGGCACGTGCATCCTACCATGAACACACACGTGTCTCTCGGGCATGGCCAATTTGTCTAAAATATACACGAGCGCCAGTTAGGTACCGGTCGGGTGTGTCCTTTATTCCCAAAACACATGGGCACGCTAGGTATCGGTCTGATGTCCTGTAGGCTGATGTGGCCTAGTCAGAACATGGACTTTGACCCAGATCTTCCTTTGACCTCTATAGTTTTATTATCTTAACTTAACTAATAATAATTAAAAATTATAATTCAATATTCATACCTTACACTAAGTGTAGTTAAAGCTTCTGACAAGTTGATTAAATGTAGTTCAAAAGTGGAGTTGTAAACTTGTATGTCATCAAAGAATACAAGGACAAATTTTCGTATTTGTTTCTGGAAGATGGTGTTCATGAGGGATTGAAAATTTGGTTGATGCATTAGTGAATTCAAATGGCATTACCAAGAACTCATAGTGGTCTTGATATGTCTTGAAGGCAGTTTGTGTGTCAGGTGGTGCATTATAATTTGATGGTAGCATGACCTTAGGTCCAATGTAGAGAAGAAAAATGCTCCATGTAATTCATCTAATAGATCCTCAATAATAGGATTGGGAAACTTATTATTAATTGTTAAGTTGTTCAATTGCCTATAATCTACACAAAATCGCCAAGATCCTTTTTTTTTTTTTTCTAGTGGGGGCATTTGTGAACAAAATGGACTTGTGCTTGGTTGGATTACTGATGCATTGAGTATGTCTTTGACCTGTTTTTCAATTTCATCATTTTTTATGTGGTAGAACCTATAGGGCCTTAGATTTACAGGTTCTGCATTTGATACTGAGGGAATGTGATGTTCATGAGTTTTTGTGGTGGCAGTTGTGTAGGAACTTCAAAAACATCATGGAAAGAATACAGAATTTGCTGTATGTCTAGATGATGTGTTACTTGTGATGAACTAGAGCTGATTGTGAAGAAGTGGGCCAGAAAACCTAACCTGATTGAAGCCATTTTTGCAATTACTTCCCTGAAATGCTTGCCAAAGAAGCTTGCTCAGTAGTTTCGTTTAACTCAATCTCTTTGCCTTGATGTTTAAAGGAAATAGTGAGGTTTAGAGAAATCAAAAAAGAAGGGGTTATATTCGCTTATCCAATCTAACCCTAGAACCATATCATATCTCCCTAATTAGAGGATTCTAAAGTCATCTTGGAAGGAGTGCCCATGCATTTTCTTTGTGAACATATGGCATTGAGAGTCATTAATCATTCGATTGACATTAGTTAGTGTCACTTGAAGGGGAGTAGTTGACATTATTGGAACCTTGTAGAGGATACAATCTTGGGAGCAAGAAAACTATGTGCGCTGTCACTGTTTGTCGAGATAAAGATAAGTTGATTATGAGTGATGCCTTTGATATTGATGGTGTTGTTTGAAGGTTGAACTGACATAGCATGACCAGAAATCTCTTGACATTTCTTCATCGAAATTGGGTTGTTCTTCCTGCTCAGTTGGTACTTCTCATTGATGTGGTATCTGTGGGTAGGGGAGAACTCCTCATTGCATTGTTATCAGAGGCCTAAGGCATGTTTCTGCTCTAGGGTAAGGTTTGCTTGATGGTTGGTTTCTTGTTTGTGTGCTGGTTTTTTGAAGGATGGGTTATCTGAGTAGTTGTTTCTGTAATTTGGTCTGTAAATAGGATTGTGTTTCTTGTTGATGGCTTCAATGGCCTGTTATTGTAAAGAGGCCAATTGAAAAGTTTGAGCTAAAGAAGTGAGGTTAAACAGCTTAACCATGTGCCTGAGTTCCTCTTTTAGGCCACTTAAGAAACTTGAAATAAAGTATGTATCAGAAGGACTATGGATGTGTCGGAGCATAAGTGCACGTAATTTGTCAAACTTATCTTGGTATGATCAAGTGACCTGGTTTGTTGTAGTTTGCTGAATTTCCACAATGTCCACACAGGTTTTGTCTCCAAATCTTGAACATATAACAGCAGCAAATGTTTCCCAAGAGTTGTGAGTCATGGTCAGTGTTGTATCTCTGAAACCATATGGATGCTCTGCCCTCTAAATAGACAAAAGCAATTTCTATCTTTTGGTAATGTGGAATTTGGTAGAAGGTGAAGTATTTTTGGCACCTGAATACCCAAGATCTGGTTTCATGGCCATCAAAGGAGGGAAAATGGAGTTTGGGTTGATGAAAATTTTGTTGGGGTTTAGTACTGATATCCATGGTAGGTTGAATGTGAGGTCTGGGATTTCTTGGTGCAGGAATTACTGAAATTACCTGATTTGGAGATTGTCCCAGAGGTTGGTTTGTAGAAATCTACGGTTATTTAGCTTGTAGCAGTTGTCTTATTTCAGACATGAAGGCATCCATTTTGTCATCCATCTTGCTGAATCTACTATCGATGGACTGTTGCTGTGCTATACTCGTTCTTTATACGTGTTCTGCCATTACAGGTGGAGTTTGCTTCATTTGTTCTTGTGTGGTTTGTTTCTTGGAAGCCATAAACAGATTCTTGGCAGCTGAAATTGTAAATATCTGGTTAGAAATCAGAAATCTACCAATTTGTAATAAAAGATGATGAATCTCTTATTACTAATGGAAGATAATGAAAAACAGAAGGGAGATTGAGAGTAGAAGGGGGGGGGGGGAGTAATAGGCATGAAAGGAAAAATAGAATGAGTCTTGAGGAAAAAGTGATCCTATTCCCTGGAAAACAGATAGTTCAGTATCACAATACTTAATCCTACTTTTTGCTTACAAATTAGTTCATTCTTATACAAGATTAACTATCTACCTATGAATCATACTTAGCCACAAGCATGTAACGACTGCCATGTTGTCTTAATGATCTTTGGAGCTCAGTTCTGTTATTACTAACTGATCTTCTTACTTCAATTCTTTCTGTTGTGCTGACTTGCTTATCCGCTCAGTTGTGTTGCTTCTTACTTTGCCATGGCTGCTCAAGTTGATTTACATAACATATATATCGGCCAATTTATTGATATCAATTGATATTTTCATCTATTATCAAATGCTTTTTGCTGTTTTTTAGGGGAGATTCCTTAGCATATATTATGACACAAAAATCCATTGCATTTTCTTCTCATGAAGATTTTTCATTGTGTTATTATGTTTGTAATGTTTGGCCTCAAACAACAAAGATTTATCACAAGTTTTTGCAAGATATTATTCTTGGATATTCTCACACTAACAAAAGGGTATCAATGTTTCTCTCCAGAGTTAGATAGGTTTGTTAGTATCCTCAAATGTCACATTTCGTGGGTCTAAACTCTTTTATCTCAATGTATCTCCTTGATTTTGTCATCCAGTTTCCCTCCTGATGTTGATATTTTTATTTATGAGATTGTTCATTAGATTGGGTCTCCTATGCATTTGTCACTCATGCCTCCTCATCATCATGCTAGTCAGACTTTTGTTCATGGATCACATTAGGTGTCTGATTCCTCTACTTGATTAGGTCATGAGCCAACTCCTATTGAGTACCTTCTTCTTTAAATAGAGGCAATTTTTCCTGACAAGGGGACTGATTTGGACCTTCTTATCTTATTAAGGAAGGATCATCATAACTATGTATAGTATCCCTTGTCTACTATGTTATCACATTCTAGTATATTGTCTTTTCAATGAGTTTTTGTGTCTATCTTGGATTTTATCAGTGTACCTCGATTTGTATCAAAAATTATTTCGCACCCTAGTTGGTAGGGTATTCATAAGCATAATAACAAATGCAATCTTATCTCTTTGCCTCTAGGGAAGAAACTCATCGATTGCAAATGGGTATACTAAGTGAAAATCGATACAAATGATTCTTTAGCTTAGTTAGAATCATGTCTAGTGGCTTAAGGGTATGCTCAGACTTATAGAATAGATTACGCTAATAATTTTCTTGCATTGTCAAGTTGACTTTTGTTAGGTTTCTCTTTTCGTTGATGCTATCCGTCACTAGTCTTTAAATCAATTAGATGCCAAGAATATATTTTTATATGGTGATCTTTAGGAGTAGGTTTATGTGGAGCAATCACCGTGGTTTGTTCTTTTGAGGGAGTTTGGATCTATTTGTTGGCTAAACAAGTCTTTGTATCGTTTAAAACAGTTCTTTGGGAATGATTTGACAGATTCAGTAAAACTGTGTTTGAATTTAGGTTTTCCCATTGCGATAGTGTTCAATCTTTTTTCTATTCTTATTTTAATTCTGGTTGTATTTTTCTTATTTTGTATGTGGATACAAATGATATTTTAATTATTAGCAGTGATTGCATTGGCATTGCAAACTTGAAATTGTTTTTTAGTCTTTTAAACTAAAGATCTTGTGAGTTTGCATTATTTCTTGTTATTGAGGATGTTAGGTGCCGTCATAGCATCTCTCTTTCACCAAAGAAGTACATTGTGGATTCACTTTGTGAGATTAGTATGATGGATTTAAAACTTTGTAGTGCTTCCATGGATTTTGGAATTAGCTCTAGATGATGGGAAGGCATTTACTAAGTTGGAGCGGTACCGGAGATTGGTTGGTAAACTTAATTACCTTGCTATGGCTTGTCTATATATTACCTTCTCGGCTAGTTATGTGAGCTAATTTTTTTCTTCTTCTCATGTTCCATGTTAGGAGGCTATAATACAAATTACGAGATATCTTAAGGGTATACTAGAACGAGACTTACCTTATTATTATGATTATACTTTAGATAGAGGTTTTTTGATAATGTTTGGGTTGGATTACTGTAAGATTAGAAGTATACAACCTCTTATTATATATTTGTTGGAAATAACCTTTTGTTGTGGAAGTGTAAGAAAAAATATATATTAGCCTGGTTAAGTGTGGAATTAGAATATCGTGCATTCATATATGTTATATAGGAAATGATGTGACTACGACAATTACTTGATACTCTCGATTGTGGGCATTCTTAGCTATGGCGTGATAATCAATCAATTTTTCACATTGCTTCAAATTTGGTGTATTTCATGAGTTCACAAACATATAGAAATATATTGTTATTTTGTTCATAAGAATCTTCAACATAGTTTAATTCATGTGCGTTATGTCAGGAATCAAGCTTAGCTTGCAAACATATTCACCAAGTCCTCAAATAGAGTTCCAATTAAATAAATAAATATATATATATATATATACAAGTTGGGTATAATCAATATCTATGTTCAATTTTAAGAGGAAATGTTAGAATATATGGTTAGAATATGATTTAGGATTTGTTGTGGTATATATATATATATATATTTTGTAAGGGTAGTTTATTATTTTTGATATATGTAATTTATCCTATATATACGTGTGAATAGTACCAACCTGGGTATGGGATTTTCTTTTATTACATTATTACAATAATATTTCTCCATTTCATCACTTTAAATATTTATGAAATGGACTTCTTAATTATCATACTTTACCATCGCAATATTCTGTCATTTTCATTGTTGGTTCAGCTATGGGTGAGCAAGTTGCCGGTTGAGTTGGCTTGATACGGGATTCTTGGAAGAGGGTCCCTATCAGGTTCTGTAATTGAACTTCTCTAGCTGCCATTTGGGGAGGCTTTACTATTGAACATCACTGTGTCAAACGCCTCTTGAGAACATGCCTATTGGTCGAGTATGTGAGAATTGGCATGTGAATGGGGTAGGTAGGAGGCTGCTCCATGAAGTAGCATATGAAAATTAGCACATATGTGCATTTATGTTTAAAAATACATTATCCATCTATATCTTGAGAGATAAGAATATAACTGATTGTATTGAATTGATTTAATATTCAAAATTAAGACATGAATCTGAGATTGCTTGAACCTAATACGATTAACCTAGATATTATTTTGAATATATGGATATAATCTGAGATATAATTGAGAAATAATTGGACAGGTTTTGAAATATAGTATTTTTTTGACATAGCAAACCCATGAGCAGGCATCTGTTATATGCTTGCTTGCATTCACTAGAAAACACTTCTCTTTTGTCAACCCATCAATTGATATTTGTTGTTTGTGTTTTACCATGGAGATATTAAAACAAATTTAGCTCTAGAGTGTTTTTGGCTTTCTATATGTTTCTGGTTTCTTACTGTTAAATTTTCATGCGTCCTCATCTCATCTGTACATCAGAAGTGTTGCATATCCTGCTGTTGAATATGTCTAGTTGGTGATGTTCTCAATTGGAATATTACCTCTTTAGTAGCATTCAAGAATAATAAACTTGGATAACTATCTGCCGGTTTGGAGTATGTTATTTATGCATCAATTTACTAGTGTGCGTTTAGTATCTTTTTGTTGTTTTTAAATATTCCATAAGCTTGCTGACCTTAGCTGACCTTCTCTTGATGCAATGTAATTCCTATTACCGGCATCTTGACTTTTCAATGTATTAGTTGGCCATGATTGTCCTGGCCATTCTTCTCTCCCTTGCTAAACCAACTAGAAGTTAAGTGTACTACTATTAATGGTATAACCATCTCCCGGCAAGGGAAAGGAGACAGTTTATCCTGATGCCAAAGAAAGTCATACTGTCCCATGTGTGATATAAATTTTCTGAAGATTTCGGCCCCAGCATAAAGAACAACAAAAGCAATGCATAAACCCATGTGAACTAAAAACATATATGTCAGATTCTAGCATCTTTTATGTTGTTTTCCTGCCATTGGATTTAGCAGATGGTTAGTCTTATGCAGCCGATGATGCACTTAGGATGTGCAGCTGTCTAGCTGATTGCGAAAAACTTATGGCATAGCTTATCCGAAACAAGTTGCAACAAGTTAATTTGTGTTTTTCATTTTGGTACATGATTATTTGGGAGTTGTCATCAATTGTAGTATAGATTTACTATATATGTTCGAAAATTTGAAGTAGTAGTTTTCCGGATTGAATTTTTTTTCTTCCAAGTTTGAATTATTTGTTCGAAATAAAAAGTTGGACTTTTTTTGTTCCGAGTGTTACTTCTTTTGTTGACAAAATTATCTTGAGAATTCTATTTTCATGGCATTTTATCAGGAGAGATGATGCTTGGTTTGCAGCAGTTGGAAGGTCCTGCATTCATATGACCTGGAATGACAGGGGTGCTATATCTCTTGAAGTATGCTACATGCTTGATTCTCTATTCTTTTTTCCTATTTGATTTTACCCCTTTTGCACCATCTTTTCATTATGCTGTATTGTAGTAAGAGAGTTTCTCCATCTCTCACTTATTTTTGTATGCAGGTCTCATTTTTATCTCTCTTCTTTAGTGGCATTTAGTGTTGGACTCTCAGGCTTTCATATGGAAGGGTGTTTTTCATTTCCCATGTGCTTAATTGATGAAAGAATTTGCATTAATTTGTATCTCGGCTCCCATTTTAGAATTCAATATGTACAACTAACTGAAACTAGTAGAAAACAAAGATAACAATATACTCATGGTTTTGTCAGTCTAGTTTTGTGGGTGAAATGAAGACTTTTCATAGAGACTTTTGAGTATTCCTCAAATCAATTACCTCTGATACATGTAAAATGCTTATTCCCCTCAATAATACAGGATCCATATAAGCATGCAATTTGAAATACCAATGGCACACATACAATGGATCCTCCATCCCTGCCAGCTGGTTATTTGTATTGAATGATAAATTTTGATTAATTATACCTGGGTCTTTCACCTTCATTTCAATGCCTTTTTGTAAAAAAATTTGACGGCCTACCAGTCTCTCTCAAGCAACTACACTGACTCCATCGTATAGTCCTCCTTATAAGATTCAATGTCCCCACTCAAGCTATCATCTGCTTCCATAAATTCGGTACTATTAGTTTTGTCCTGTTATACTGATGGTTCATCACCACCCGAAGTACTCGTGATATGCTTGCTTTATAAATTCTGTAGTATTTAGGTTTGTCCTGTTAATTTGAAGGTTCATCAACCTTAATTCTCTTTGTCATTGCCTAGGCATAAGCAACATTTCCTGTTTACAAATATTCGTAAAACGTCCTGGCATGTGGCTATCAGTAGAGTTACTACGTTGTTCATGTGATGTACCATTGTGTACGGGATATTGTAGCTTTATCACACTGCTGGATCTTAAGAACGAAGCTTCAACTGCTGGCAATTCAGATCTTTCTGTAGCATCTCCTTTTTTTTGTTTAATGGGCTTATAGAAAGTAACATCTCTACTAAGAAATAGGGATGACGGGTTGCGCACCATAGACTATAATTCCACCCCCAACTTCATACCTTAGAAATGTGCGCTTATTTTTATTTTGCTGTGTTAAGCTTACCATCATTCACATGCTGCCATGGATTTCAGACCAAAATAATCCAGATGATCAGGTGAGCCTCTTGCATAGTCTTCAATTTAGTTACATTTTGGTGATCTGTTTGCCAGACAAATGTTGTATTAACTGCTTCAACCTAAACTGGTTTTGGGAGTCTCGCAAGAGGATCATATTATGAGCTCTCTATATGGGTATCCTGTTCATATCATTTGCAGCAAATTCGATGGTGGTGTTTTTCCCATATTGCGCATTTCACTTGACTTTTATGCAACTTGTTAAACTCACTCAAGCATGATTCCAAGCTGTTCTGTTTAAATGACATTGTCTGGTTTCATGTACACTTTTCAGCTGTGGCTTTCCTCTGTTTGAGCAATATTTCTTCTTTAGACTCTGGGAGATGCAACTACATTTGCTTTGAATAAAAAGGCCTAAACTAAGCATTTCTCATTAGATGCGTCTAGCTATGCCAAGTGTATGCCTCCATCAAGCTCTGACATGGGGTTCTATACTTTTCTAGAATAATTTGCAATTATTGTTATTGTCAGGATATAAACAAATGCCCACTAGTTGAAGTGGTTGGATGAGGATCATTAAGAATCAAATGCATGTCATCTAATATGCACTCAGTGGCCGTGAACAACATTAAGTAAATTTACGCCAGCATTATTTGCCAAACAAGCCACGACTTTCACAAAAACCCTTAATACCTCCTACCCAGCGTGTTGCTAACCTTTCTTACTCAAGATTGTTGTTCCTCTCTTTTACATATATCCCAACTGTGTACACCATAAAAAGCTTGCACCAACTTCCTGATCATTATCACAAACACACTGCCATAAGCTCCCAAGGAGCATGGAAATTGTCACGGGATTAGCACTCTGGCCCACGTGGCACCGACACCGTGAGGCTAGGATTTGGCCAGTGAAGGGAATCCTATAGAAAGTAACCAAGGTGGCTACCGAAGCACGTACTTCATCAAAGATGTGATCTATATGCTAATAAGGCATGCTCCTATATTGTGTAAGGTTGTCTGCTTTGCATTAGTATTTTCGGTCTGTGACAATTATCCCTATCACTCCCTATGTTACCTGCATCAACAAGTGACACCTTATGTCTAGGTCACCCACAGTGATAATGTTTCATGCTTACCCAACAGAAAACAGTGTGCTTTGAACTTGACACCACAGCTCCGACATACCACCATCTTGGTCTACTGGCACACCATTGTCACCACATTCTAGTTATGAAGCGTTCCTCCAAAGCATCGAATGACATGATCCTTCCGTTATCCCAAAACGAAAGGAGTGATCTTTTAATTCTTGGTCTATGAAGATGCGTTGTCAGTCTCAATGCTTGTTATTTAGCGAAGCTATAGCTTTGAACAAAAGCCATTATTTGTGCTTGGGCTTGTGTCACGTGTACACCCCCAAGGTTAGGGTGGGTTTATTAAGGAATTCCCCTATAATGCAATCAAGGTGGCTGGCAAACTATGTACTTGCACCAACCAATTATGAGATCTATGACCATCCAACCATGTAATAAAAAGTGGTAGTGTGGCATAAGGTTGTTCATTGAGCAGTGGGGGTGTCATCTGTGAAATTATAGGTTATGCAAACAGTGGATATACAATGTATGCGCACAAAGATGCTCATTGGATGTAAAATCTTGCCTAGACTGTTCTATGAAGTTCTAGTGCGGCCTAGAGTATTGTGGAGAATTAGAGGAAAGGATGGAAAGGGAGGAGACACTCCAAAATGTTCTTGTATGGAGCTGGAGTATGCGATTTTTTTAGGGAAGGTTCTAGAGCCTGGTCCTACCGTTCTATGGTGGAGGATAAAGGAGTGATCCTAGATAAATTATTTGCTGTGATAGCATAGCTTTAACTCTCGTTATCGTGGAATGTATGAGTCGTACTCGTATTTCATCAAAAGAGTTAATGTGGCATTGCGGCCATATCAAAATGGTCACAGTGAATATCTAAACCTGTATTTAAAAATATGGGAGGGGGCATACCTATATAAAAGGGTGCTTTCCTCATTTGAGGTAAGTTACAAGTGACAAAGCCCTTGAGTCATCAATATTTGAAGCTATTGAGTGTTGTAAATATGCAGCTTACTGATATATTTTTCATGGTCAAATCCTATGGGAAGACTTGGCATCCTCAAAGAAGAGTTCCATGACCCAAAGTATTTGTTGGCATATACAGTGGAATACATCACGATCACATTATAGAACAACATAACAGTATTTACAGGGATCTTGCAAGAGATATGAGCATGTTGGAAGATCTGTGTGGGACCTAGCAGTCAAAATTGCCATCATAATGGAGGATTGAGATATGTGCAAGAGGGTGGTGACTAGTGGGGTACTAAGTTACCTAAGATGGTGGCACGTAAGCCTAAGCTTACACTTTCATGTGGGACAGCAAGCTGCTGGTCAACTTTGTTTATCATATGGAGCAATACTTCGAGACCAAATAGATGGCTGGGACTGGTGTTAGTTAAGGATTGCAACTTCTTGTCTCACTAATAATATTGTTATATTGTGGTGTAACAAATGCCATGATGTGGAGAAGGAAATATGAACCATAGTTACAAGAGAGGATTTTAAGGAGATCCAGAAGTAGTTCTTTCTGAAGAGAGCTTAGTGCATCAGTCATCTGAACATGAGGAAGATGAAGCATATGGGTAAGATTGGGGACTATGTGAACGAGTGTGCATTGCAAATTCTGGAGGCTCCAAATGTGACCAATGATGTATTCTTCTTTGACTTCATGACAGGATTGCTGCTAAGGTAATGGATGGAGATTGAGAGTTGTGAGATCACTAGGGTAAGTGATGCCATAGTCACTGTGGAGTTGCTCATGGACTACTTGGGGATGGAGGACAACAATTAGGCCAAAGTTGGGGGTGACATATCAAAACAATGTCAAGGCAGGATCCCTTCAAAGTGTCTACAAGATTGCCACAACTAGAATCAAGAGGTGGCTAAGGAAAGTCAAGGGATTGTGGGTGCTCCTATGTGAGGTGTTGCATTCACAGGGGATTATTCTCAATGTGGGAAGTTGGGTATCATCTGAAAGGTGAATAAGTTTTTAAGGGGTGTGTCATG